>JBBDHG010000006.1:3020000-3217500 GCA_037951165.1 Lophius americanus | reverse complement strand
ACACATATTTTCATCTAATAGCTCATATTCCAATCAATTTGAGGCCCTTTTATTAAAAATACCATGGAAATAACTTCAAGTTTCATTTAGGGGTCCAACCAGGGAGTTTGCTTGTACAACGCAGTGGATGGGGGACTTTGGGGGACATAGCCTTGCTGTCGGGTGACGACGGCGTAGGCCCAGTGTCTCAAAGTCGTATGAATGCTGATCTTTTTGAAAACTCAAATGGAGAAACTTTCGGCCTTTAGCTTTAAAGTTGTCATGGAAAGCGAGCTTCAGACGACGGTCCCGTCGGCAACATCGACCGAGCTCAGAAAGGTCCGAATGCCGGCACTGAAGTCGGAGGTATAACGATATCTGATGTTCCAATAGAAGGTGACCATTTTGTGTGCAGTAAATGGACGAACGTCGGCTTTCAGCTGATAAGCGTTTAGCGTACGCCACGGAGGAGGGCTATGCTGGCACCGACTGTTTGCTATTCTCCCCAGTATTTGCAGAGCATATCTTAGTTCTATCTGGGTTAGCTGAGACGGCACCGGTGGCTGTGTGGGTAACCACCTTCAGCAAACAGAGGAGTAGGAATGCAGAATGTATATCAACAGATGTGGGAGTTAGAGGAAGAGAGATAAGAGGGAAAAGGAGTGGAGATAATACAAAGGTCTTCATGTTAATCATGTTTACTGCCCCTTTCAAGAAAAACACTACATCCTCCAAAAAGACTTATCGTAGCATTCTGTTCCGCTAAACTCAATCGGTGCTGATCCGCAGTACTGAAATGTTCATAAAGCCTTAGTTTGGTGTGAACAAAAACGTTTCAGCAGAGACGTGAGACCTTTGACCCTTTGAGGGTTGATTTTCATTTTGGGTGAACTGCTCCTTTAAAGGCAAAGGTTCCCAAACCTTGAAGTGTCATGTACTCCCTGGGTTACTCTACATCCTCCTCAATACTCCAGGCCCCACAGGCCGCTCACTTCCAAAGGTATACAAACACATTATGATATACAAACATCAGCCGTAACATTATAACCACTGACAGGTGAGGTCAGATAATCAGTGATTATCTGCTTACGTTGCCACCTGCTGTGGGTGGGATATATTAGATATTATGATATTATTACTTTACCCACTGTGTACTCCACACAATATATAAAAAGGAAGAGTACGGAAGGCTTCAGATATCAGGGCAAAAAGCTGCAATGGACAGTTTTTCAGACAAAACTGATAAAATACTTCATGAAGACTTCATTTTCAAATTTTATACACACACAGACTTTAGTGACAGGAAGAACTGGAGTGGTTTTGGGAAAGGAAGGCTCTAAATGGTATCAAATCAAAGTTGAACACAAAGTGTCTCAGCTCACCACAGATTAGCGGGAGGCATGTGCTTGAGTGGATGACATCACATGATGCTGCAGGTTTGGGTTGGACTGGAGACTGGCTTCGGTTCTGGATGATCTCACAGAGGAAACTGAGGAATCTGGGTATCAGCATCTGAATCCGCGGCGGGCTTTTCAAGCTAATTATTTCCCTGAAAATAATCTGGACGAATCATCGCAAATATATCATAAATATTACTCTGATATTTCATATTTTATTCTCTACGGGGAGCTTTAGACAAAAAAAACTCTGTTTTTCAGAAAAAAGCTCTAAAAACCACTTCATGGATAATTTTCTAATTTTATACCCACATAGAGTTTAGTGCCAGGAAGCACTGGAGTGATTTTGAGAAAGATTGGTTGTATATTTCTGGGGGAGCTTTGTCTCTGAATGTTTCATCCAAATTTGGTAAATGTGACTCAATCCTGTATTATGTTTAACCCTAGTAGTTTATATTTTACTCACTAGGGGGGGTTTGGACACAACTTCCTAACTGTTGGTCTGATTTCGTCAAAATTGGTGTATATGAATCAATTTGAGGAGATCTATCTTGTAAAAATCGTACTGTACTCTAGTAGTTCAAACTTTACTCACTAGGGGAGAAAAAAATCTGTTTTTTTGGACACAACTCAAACTGAATGTCATGTATCATTTTTAAATTCTGTATCCAAGTAGACTTTAATGCGAGGAAGAACTGGCTTGTTGTTGAGAAGGCTTGGCTGTATATTTCTGACACTAGGGGGAGCTTTATCTCTAAACGTCTCATCCAAATCTGTTGCATATGAATCAGTCTTGTATTGTGTTTTACTCTAATAGTTGATATTTTATTTCACTTGATAACCTCCCAACCATTGGTCTGATTAAGTCCAGATTCTTCTATATTAAATGTATTATTATTATTATTATTATTATACTGCATGTTTCGGGCCTGTGGGAGGAAGCTGGAGAACCTGGAGAGAACCCATGCAGACTAACGGAGAAAATGAAAACTTGAACCCAATACCTTATTGCTGTGAAGCAGCGGCACCAGAAACTACACTGACAAACCGCCAGAACAAATCCAGATGCGGTTAAACACCGGTTACATCAGAACTCTCTGCTTATCATGAAACGTATGAAACAATCCACTTCTTCATCTCTTTATGAATTCAAAATCACTCGTTGATACAAAGTTTCTGCTAATCCAGTGTGAGGCGGTACCTCTGACCTCCATATTTATCCTCGGTTTGAATTGGACTCATGTCGGTGATTCCAGAACCCAATGTTCACGGCGTGAAAACACAGAAGACGCTTTAAGCCTACCTGTTGTGGAATTCATAGATTTCTGGCAGGTTTCCGAAGAGCACGTCCCTTTTGTTCTCCAGGGTCGGCGGGATGAGGTGGCTGAGTTCTGAATTATCCAGCTCCACAAAATAACCCTGGGGAGAACATGTAGGAAGGCAGAATAATGAGACAGTGAAGAAGGATAGGAACATTAAAGATTAACCATAAAAGGTGGGCAATAAGATAAAACATCTCAATCAGCTCATCATTTCAACCTGAAGCGGTCAAAGGAACACTGATTCTCTGACTCCGCCCACCTGTGGTGCCAGATTGACGCCATACATGTGGGTGAGGGGAATGGAATGTGCACCAACATATCAGCCTCTGTTCCATATAATCAATATCATGTACGGTCATCCTGAATGCATTTCTGCTGGAGTTCATCCAACAGAACATTGATTGGACTTCTTCAGCCTACGAGATCATTGAAGTTTGTGGACTGAGCCTGAGGCTCGGATCTATGAACCTCGAAATTCATGATTGTTCCTGCTTAATGCCAATTAATAGAACTCTATCAGAGTCTGAAAGAAGGAAAGTATTTTAAACTAAAAACTCCAGATAAATCTTTTATGACAAGCTACGGCGTAGCATGGGAGGGGCCAACGGAGCGGTTGCTTCACGCCCACATCCATCCAATTATCCAATCAAAACCACACAATGTCCCCCTTTCCATTTGTTGACAGAGTTTCCAGGAGTTGTTGGTTTGGCTCACTTACATAATAATAATACATTTAATTTATAACACACTTTACATTTGGATCAAATTTCAAAGTGCTAAAAGGTGAAAGCAGATAAAAGTATAAAGAAAAAATATAATAATAATTATATAAAAGCCTGACCAAATAGCAGCAATGTTAATTAAAGTTATAGGTTTTGCTAAAAAGGAAAGTTTTAAGTCCTTTTTTAAATGTGTCAGTCGTCTGTGGAGCCCTGAGATGGTCAGGGAGGGCATTCCACAGACGAGGGGCAGCAGAACAGAAGGCCGATCACCCATGGTGCTGAGCTTAGTCCGGGGAAGGAGGAGGCGGTATGAGTGGGTAGAACGGAGGAATGGTGTCGAGGTCAGTGGGGTGAGTAGTTCTTTTAGGTAGGGGGGTGCGTTACCATGGATACACTGGTGAGTGAGGAGAGAGATCTTATAATCAATCCTGGTGGAGATGGGAAGCCAATGAAGGGAATGAAGAATAGGGGTGATGTGTTCGTGTTTACGAACTCTCATCAGGATCCTTGCAGCACTGTTTTGAACAAACTGAAGTCTTTGAAGACTTTTATCAGGGATCCCGATGAGAAGTGATGAAGGTCGTTACAGTAATCCAGTCTGGAGGAGACGAACGCGTGGACCAGCTTTTCAGCATCACTCAAGGTGAGTGAAGAACGGAGTTTGGAAATATTTCTGAGATGGTGAAAGGAGATCTTCAGATGTGTTTGATGTGGGATTCAAAAGTGAGTTGAGGGTCAAATCTTACACCGAGGTTGGTGACTGATGAAGAGAGGGGAATGTCGTGACCAGAGAAGGTAATACTGGTTATGGAGGAAGACTGGGTCTGATGTGGGAGACCAATTAAATTCGGTTATGGAGCTTCTTAACTGGAGAAATCAGGAGGGAAGGTGAACCAGCATCTGCTGCCATCAGAAGGTCATTTGTGACTCTGAGTAGAGCTCTTACTGTGCTGTGGGCGGAGCCAAAACCAGACTGAAAGGTTTCAAAGAGGTTGTTGTATTTGAGGTGGTCCTGGAGGTGGGTAGCAACTACTTTTTCCAGAACTTTGGAGAGGAATGGGAGTTTGGAAATGGGCCTGTAATTTGTAAAAACTTCTGGATCAAGAGTGGGTTTTTTGAGGAGTGGTCCGATTATGGCGGCTTTTAGGGCAGATGGAACAAATCCAGCCTGGAGGGATTGGTTTATTACAGCGGTGATCAGGGGACTGATGGAAGAGATGTTAGTTTTCACTAGAGCTGTAGGAGAGGGGTGGAGGGCACAGGTGGAGGGCTTCATCGTCCTGATGATAACCTCAACCTCTTGCTGTGAGATTTCTGGGAAACACTTTAGGGGCTGGGAGATCTCAAACTGTTAGTAAGCAGACTAGATAGGTAGAGAGGAGGAACCAGAAAGGACAGAACGGATTGAGTCAATTTTTGATTTGAAGAAAGCCCTGAAATAACTTAATGGCTTAAGACTTATTTAGAGGCTGACTGACTGACTTCTCTACGGTACCGTGAGTAAAAATAGGTGTATTTTGTTTTCATACAATGCATTTGTTATGAAACTGCTCTGAAAGACATCATTATTATAATTTGTTTTTAACTTCCTGGTTTGGTCGTGAGACGATTCATCAAAAAGCCCGGAATGGATTTTGCGTTGATAGTTCTTATTTCATTACATTCACTGGATTGGACTGTTAGGAATCACAGAAACAAACATTTACCGGAGCGGAGACACGCTTTTATTCTCATTGCTGGCTTGGATTTTTTTTTAAGTCTGAAAAAAGTGCTGAGTTGTGTTTTATTTGCTCTTGTCTTTCTGAAATGATTGTTGATTGATTTATATCTTTGTGTTTCATATCTGTGTCTGGTTTGACTGAACTAATATAAGTTCATGTTATTTATTATTTGTCGGACGTGCCTCTCACTGGCACCCCGCTCTATTAAAATGAGACGAGGCTACGACACAGTTTTTCAACATGACGGGGTAAATAAACATTGCCATGTAACATTTTACAGGATATTTCTTGCTAGGTGGTGCAGCTGTAGTTCAGTGGGTAGAGCGACTTCCCCCATCAGAAGGTCAGACGGTAGCACAGCATGTCTACATGTCTCAAATGCGGAGAAAGACTTTAACTGTGTGACTGTATTTTCTTAATGAAGCATAAATTGTTAACAATTACAGCCGTACTGTCCACATGGAATCCTTATCGCTGAGTTCCGTAATGCCTATTAAGAGTGGGATTTCCCGTTTGCACACACAGTTACTGTAATTCTTTCTAACTTGAGTAAACAAATCATAATCATTTCACTGAGTTGACCGGTGGAAGGGTTTGGGGCAGTCTTGCTGTCGGCTGTGGCTACGCAAGCTACGCCTCTGATGACTAGCCCTGTGTATACAGGACATTTAGTTTCTGCTTTTATTTTTTAAGAACCACATGAGGAAATGTCAACAGACATACTTTACCTCCATGATGCTTTGTAGTTCCTCCACATACAGTCTCTCAGTTTCAATCAACTCAGTCATGATGTGTCTGCAGAGAAAGAAAGAATGGAGGAGTCATTTCTAAAAATAAATCCCATTTGGCTCTTAGTAGAGCCCAACATTCCCACACATGTCCGTGTGGCCCATACCCCATCACTCCAAACATTCTCACAGAAACCGGCTCAGTAGTGGAAAAGAGTAGTTAAAAGAAATACAGATTTAAACATCTGTCAACATTTTGCACATAAATATAACGGATTTTTGTTCCATTCCCATCATTTCACAAGATCTGTGCCGTATTATTAACCCTTATAATAGCAATCTTATTCAACATTATTATTTTATATTAATATTAATAGTGGTTAATTATTAGCATGTTTTTTTCTTCATCCAGAGTGGAAATTTTAGGTAGGTTGAAACTGCTTTAAGAGTGATATCTCTTTCTTCCAAGTAGGATCTATGTAAATAAGATGGAACCCTCACAGAAGAATTGAAGACTACATTAACTGTATTACCCAGGCTGCACTGCAGCGTCCAGTCTCCAGTTCGGTGTCGATATGGTGCTCCTTGGGAAGCAAGGGACCACCAGGTTGTTTAAGGAGGGTTGCATTGGCCAAGGTCGGACAAGATCAGGTTTTAGGCCCCGTAACGCTCAGGGGTGGGGTTCGCGCCTGAGAGTGGACGCTGCAGTGCAGCCTGGGTAATACAATGAGACCAAGTCTTTAATTCGTCTGACAAGGTTCCATCTTACTTTAGCACTTTGAGATTTGATCCAAATGTAAAATGCGTTATAAATTAAATGTATTATTATTATTATTATTATTATTACTTACATAGATCCTACTAAGAGGAGAGAGGTGTCCCTCTTACAGCAGCTTCAACCTACCTAGTCATAGAAAATTAGATGCCTGGAGGAGGCGAAGAAAAATTGTTTTTCCCTTCATGTGTCCCACTACTCTAGTATCCAGTTGAAACTCTATAATTCCCCCTTCCGGGATAAGTGAAGAAGCATCTTGTCTTGTCTTGTCTTAACATAAATAACTTCAACCACTTGAGAACCAAACATACACAAAGAGTGCTTGAAGGACAACAAAAATGACATGACATGACATGACATGACATTCCATCTGGGGGGAAATGCATTAGGATCTCAAAGCTGTCTTTTTACTTTGCTAGGATGTCTGAGCCTGACATGTCTAATCAATGAATCATCAAAATAAGTAATCGAGACGTCAACATTAATCAAAGTGATCATTCGGGTCGTAATCTGGCAACCCCAGACTGATGGGAATCTGCAAAGTAACAAACAAACAAACTAATGGATCAATAAGCAGCAATCAATATGTTAGTGTGAGTGCTCTTTGGTCACATTAGAACACAAGTTTGAATGAGTGAGTGAGATCAGACTTCATCAGGATGCAAAGGTTTTTACTTTATGCTTCTTTCTGGCAAATGCATCCTTATTGTAACGTCCATAAGATGGACGTGAATAATAATAATTATCCTTATTATTATTGTCATTATAAATATTATTATTATCATTATTGTTATCATTATTAGTATAAATATTATTATTATTATCATGAGTGTTATCATTATTTTTATTTTTATTTTTATTACTATCATCATTATCATTGTTATTATCATTATTATTATTATTATTATGAATATTATTATGAAAATTATTATGAATATTATATTTGTTATTATTATTATTATTATTAATTTCATCCTTATCATTATTATAATAACAATAATTATTATAATTATCATTATTGTTATCATTATTATTATAAATATTATTATTATTATCAGGATTGTTATCATTATTTTTATTATTATTTTATTACTATCATCATTATTATTGTTATTATCATGAATATTATTATGAATATTATTATGAATATTATATTTGTTATTGTTATTATTATTATTAATTTCATCCTTATCATTATTATAATAACAATAATTATTATAATTATCATTATTGTTATCATTATTATTATAAATATTATTATTATTATCATCATCAGGATTGTTATCATTATTTTTATTATTATTTTATTACTATCATCATTATTATTGTTATTATCATGAATATTATTATGAATATTATTATGAATATTATATTTGTTATTATTATTATTATTATTAATTTCATCCTTATCATTATTATAATAACAATAATTATTATAATTATCATTATTGTTATCATTATTATTATAAATATTATTATTATTATCATCAGGATTGTTATCATTATTTTTATTATTATTTTATTACTATCATCATTATTATTGTTATTATCATGAATATTATTATGAACATTATTATGAATATTATATTTGTTATTATTCATATTATTATAATATTATGAGATACATATTAGCAGACAAGGTTAATAAAGAAATACAATTACAAACTATATAAAATGTCCAGAACACAGCAGCTCCCTCCAGATGTCTGAGCTCCTCACCTCATGTGTGGGGTTGGACCCAGCCCCCACTACCAAGGAATCTCGTCTTTTACTACCCAGGGCTCATGACCAGAGGGGCGGGTTGGATCTACATGGACCGGTAAACTGAGAGCTTTGCTTTGACTCAGCCACCTCTTAACCACAGCAGACCGATAGAACATCATCATTACTGCTGACGCTGCACCGGACCGCCCGTCCGTTTTCCCATCACTCAGGAACAAGACCCAGGCGATGTACTTAAAGTCATTCGCTTGAAGCAAAAACTCCCCCCCCAACCTGAAGGGGACTGTCCCTGGCCTCAGATTTGGAGGTCCTGACTCTCACACCGGCTGCTCCACACTCACCTTTCAACCGATCCAGTGCGTGCTGGAGGTCAAGGACTGATGAAGCCAACGGAACCACGTCGTCTGCAAACAGCAGAGACGCGATACTAGGCCCCGAGAACCGGATAAACTCCTCACTTAACTGCACCTTCAGATCCTGTCCATCACTTCGTCACTCTCACTTTGGTTATGAAGAGACCGGATGGCCCATAATAAAGGCCCTAGTACCCCGTACTCCTGCAGTACCCCCAACAACACTCCCCAGGGGTCACGGTCATAGGCCTTCTCCAAATCCACTTAACACATGTAGACTGGATGGGCAATTTCCCATGACCCCGAAACCAAGCCTGCAAGTAAAAAGTTGTTCCCCTTTCCAGAACCAGGACGTGATCTTTATTGTTCCTCCTGGAACTGAGGTTCGACAACCGGTTTGAGCCTCCTTCCCAGAACCCTGGATCGGACTTTCCAAAGAAGGCTGAGAAGTGTGATTCCCCTATAATTAGAACCCACCCACCAGTCCCCCCTTTTTTTAAAAGTGGGAGCACCCCCCCAATCTGCCACTCCAGAAGTTCTGGCCCCGCCGCCACGTGATATAGAATAGGCTAATCAACCATGACAACCCAACAATGTCCAAAGCCTCCAGAAACTCAGGGAGAAGCTCATCCACCCCTGGCGCCGAGCCAATGTGCAGCTTCTTAAACTACCTCGGAAACCTCTGCCAGGGGAATGGATGGACCTTCCCCCGGCCGTCTGACAGTTTACTAGAACTTCCTTGAGAATTCCATTCTCCGGGGCCTCCAGCAGCCCCGCCCCCTCCAGGATGAGGCGATGCTCTAGGAACAACGGTCTTTTCTATGTGGGCCTTCTCAAACCCAAAGAGATGTGCTAATAGGACGTTTGATGGACTTTGTAACGTAGTGGGTCAGAAACGCTCGAAGCAGGACCGGTGAGATGGACCCATCTATCACAACACACACACACACCACACACACAAAGCCTTGGACCCAAGAGAAATGTTTGCGGTTAGCGGAACAAGTTGATCATTAGCGTGACACAGGACACAAGGCGAGGGGGAGGCGGACTTCACTGTTCCCTCCACACCACTGCTGAGGTGCGCCGACTTCTTGGGTTTCTGTCTTGTCGTTGCAGACTGTGTCTGAAGCGCTTCTCCTCTAACCTTGTTACGAGGAAGAATGTGACCAGAACCGGGACACAAAGGGTTCTTCTTGTGAGCTCATTACCCGACTGTGGCCCGGACCCTGCTCACTGCTCCAGCGCTGGTACTGATTTGTGTGGTTTCAAACACGCACACATGCATAATCTCCACTATTTCACTACACTCAGTGTAAACGCCGACACAAGCTGTGTTTGTGTTCAATGAGTGGTCAGATTCCACTGGGCGGTTCAGAACATTTCCATCGCAAGTCCAACACGGGTAAAAGTGAAATCTGAATAAAGCATGAACTCCATATTCACCCGACTTATTTCAAGCTGTTTTGTCCTTAATAATAAAGAGACAAATGATGAAATTGGTGCTTAAAAGTGAAAAGAGCCACAAGGATTTGAAACTGAAATCACTGAAAAACAACTTTGCCCAAGTCAGACTTCCTTTTTGAAAGGATGTTTCTTGTACGTATGTACCTTTCCCCCAGAACTGAGTGTTTTTGGTTTCATTTGGGTTTTGCGGCCACTACAACAAGTGCGTCCGTATTCCCCTCTTTGGTTTTGTTTCGTTGCACAATCAATAGTTTCCAACTTACTGAGTGAGTTCATATTTCCTCTTCGTGAGGCTTATTAAACTTTAATAGAGTGATTCATTTTCCATTTGGGTAAAAACAGCTTTGAATGGCTTTTAGCAATTTCCTGTTTAGAGTAAGGCTTTATTTTCCTTCACTGGGGTGTCGGTCTGATAGTGTCGGATGGTTCCGTGTGTCTCTGGAGTTAGAAGACGCACCAGTGGCGATTAAAACCAATATCTCTCCATTACTCTTCTGGAACGATGAGCAGAAATGAGATGAAGTTATAATCTGTTTCCAATAGATCCCTGAAAAGCCACCGCCGCTGACCGTTCCTGTTAACGCGGTAACTCAAAAAACCATTACATGCATCATTTTCAGATTTTAGACCCACATAGAAGGTAGTGCGAGGAAGAACTGGCTTGAGTTTGGGAGGGATCGGTGGCATACTTCTGGTACCGGAAGTATCAGAAGTATAATTTCTCAACCGTTGGTCCGATTTAATGAAAATGTGCTGCTTATGAATCGACTTGATCAGATCTATCTTGTTGAAATAATATTTGACCAATATTGTAATCTGATTGTTCACATTTTACTCACTTCAGGGAGCTTTTTCATTCGTTTTTATTTCTTTTACTTAAAATACTGTGGAAATGAACTTGACATTTCATCTGAGGAGTTCCAGGGACTTTGTGGAGACGTACCCTTGTTGTCGCGGACGACGGCAGAAGTCTACGCCGGTTCTTTTTTCTTACTGTTGCATAGGTCCCTCTTCTGTGATGTAATGCTACAAGAGAGTATTGATGACATCACACAAGAAACCGCCAACCTATACAAACGAAAAAGTCTGCGCTTCCCGTCTTTGCCCATAGTTTCATGGGCTCGGAGAGTCGGACCTGGCCTGCTGAGTTTAACCGAGGATCTTCAGGAGCCTGTGAGTAACATGCCTGAGTTGGCCTTCACGTTTCTTACAGCAGACAGCCATAACATTCTAACGAGGACGCGTGACGGGAATAAAACTTATTACCCGGTTACCACGGCGACCTGTCGCTGAGCGCCATAAAATATACAGTAGGTCAACATTTTGTCCTGAAGCTGATGTGGTATGAAACATAAATGGTTAATCATTATGTCCTGAGCAATTTAGTCAAGGGACAAAATACCCGGTCAGGACATCTGCAGAACCGCAGGTCTACTTTGGTGCTCCTGGCCTGCAGTTGTTAGTTCCTACCCATGTGGTCTAAGGAAGGATGAGTGGTGAACCGGGTCACGTGGTCATGAGGCACGTGGGCAGCGGAGAACAGCCCGCGTTGTCTGATCCAACAGAACAGCTGCTGCATCTTAAATTACTGAAAGGGTTAAATTTGGTTCTGATAGAAGGGTCTCAGAGGAGAACACTGCATCACAGAGCAGTTGTGGTGACAAAAGGGGGCCGACACCAACAGGTGGTCTAAATGTTATGGCCTGGAGTTTCTAGAGAAAGAGGAAGAGTTGTGTTTCTCTTTAAAACACTCAAGGATTTATATTCTGCTCAGAAAAGTGGAGGCTGGATGGGTCCGCTAACGCCAGTTCTTCAACAAATACGTTCATTCTCATGCATGATGTTTGAACACCTGTTGTTTGAACACCTGTCGGCTTCTATTGTTGCATCGGCCCATTCCGATTGGTGGCTGGTGCTGGTTTGGGTTTTTTTCTAAATTTGGAGAGCTCACTTCCTGGATTCTGTTCAATCCTACCGGCTTCTTTGCGTCTCTCTACCTCCACTTTATCTCTGAGGACGCAAACCGCCATGATTCATCGAAGATGAAGTTCCCTCCGTTTGTCTGAGCCTGAAAATACTGTTAGTGAAGAAGAGGAACTGCTGGAGGGAGGCGGGGCAGAGAGAAGGGGAGGCGCTGAGCCTTCCCAGTAGTCCCTCCCCCATTACAAAAAAATATGCTGCCCTCTCCCCACATGCTGACACAGACACAGAGAAAGCTGCAGGGCGTTTGAAGCACAGCTGAGTTTTCAGGGAGGGAAACTCAGCTGCACATGTACGGAGAAGAAAGAGTCAGGGGAGAACGGAGAGATCAGGGAAATCTCAGCGAGGGGAGGAAGAAGGAGCTTCTCGGTGTTTGGAGACAGAGGCAGGGAGAGTTACCGACCCAGAGGAAGTTCTGAAAGAGAGGTTCCTCCCTACTGGTTTTCACACATGGACCTGGAGTCAGAGTAAGCAGGGTAAGTCTTTGAAGCGTCGTATTTGTGTGATCTAAGTGAAGCCCGAGTCTCAGAAGACTGCTGGAGAGAGAAAACGCCGCATGTGATCAGATGGAGGAATCAGCCTCGGAGCCCAAAGAGGTCGGCGTCTCTGTGGGAGTTTGGAAGAGTGTGAATCATGCATGGGAGTTTACAAAAAGCTTGGAGCGGCGCTGAGGATGAATCACTTCAGCGGAGAGAAAACAGGATGTAATACTAGCAAACCTTATCAACTCACATGACAGACAGCCACAAAGTGGTGACCTGCCCCACGCTTTACGTTAAGTCTCCACGTTCTACAGGAGGAGTGGACCCTCTG
Source organism: Lophius americanus (assembly GCA_037951165.1). NCBI lineage: Eukaryota > Metazoa > Chordata > Actinopteri > Lophiiformes > Lophiidae > Lophius > Lophius americanus. The sequence goes on along the minus strand of JBBDHG010000006.1, from coordinate 3,204,524 downwards.
TGTTCACAGACTCAAAGTTTGGTCCAGAGCGGCGTTAAATGTACCCTCAAAATGATCCTTTTCTTCATTTCCTTCTTTTTTCAGGGGTCAGACTGCGGTTTAAAAACTGTTACTCAAATCAAAACCGGCAGGAAACCGAGCTAAAGTCATTTAAGATGTTAAATTCCAGCTCATTGCGTAACCGCTGAAAATCTCCCGTTTCAAAATGAGGAAGTGAAAAAACACATCAGTTCAAGAATAGTTTTCACGTAATGAGTCACAACCTCACTTTACGAGATGCCACTCAGAATGTCAGATGTTTAATTTTCAGCCAGAGAAACAGGAAAAACTCTCAGCATCAGAAGAAGAGATCATCTAAATATCTAAAGGAACCTCTTCTGCGTTTGGTTGTTGCGTCGGAAGTTGAACATAGAAGAAAAGGATGTTTGAGTTGTTCTCTGTGATGAACAGAGAGATGCCCAGATTGAAATCATTGCTAAGCCCCGCCCCTCTCGTCTGGCTGAGTGAAACCCACAATCTGAGTGGGTCAGCAGGCAGCCTCATACTCTGTTCATCCTTCCCTTTGACGTTGATACAGCCATAAGATGGTGGTGCAAATGCAAAGGGCCGCTAAAGAAAAGAGGCGGTTGGCGTGGAGGCTGCAAAAATGGATCCAGTAAAAGCATCATAAGAGGAGGCGGCGGTCTGCGACGCGTCGGATACATTATGAAATGTGCTCCCCTTCACATTTTTCCTCGCTGACGTGTGTCTTGCTTCCATTATGGCTGATGATCATCTGAAGTATTATTTTTAAATGAATTTACGGCTGCGCTTCATCCAACGCCTCGCTGTGATGCCGTTTCATCACGTCCAATGGAACGCAGAGAACGGAGGAGAGGCTCCGCCCATCACCGTCCAGACCAGACTCCTCACCGTAAACGAAAGCCTTCAAACTGACTTGAGCGGTTTCATTTCTGTGCGTGCGTTTATAGGTTTGGGGCGGTGACCTGTTAATGCTGGAGACCGACATACACTGTAAAAAGAGAATAGTTTGATCCACTTAAAAAAATAACACTCAACGAAATTAAGTGTTTTCAAGTTAGTCTGAAAAATCCTTCAAAAATACTCATTGAATGATTTATTTGTTGATCAACAATTTTCTTTTACAGTGCACGATCGGACCTCGGAGGCATAAAAAGGGGAAATTTCAGCCTTGGAAAATTCTTCAAATCTTTTTCAAAAAACTTTATTTCACGGTTTTAACTTCAAAACCTAAAATATAAAACGGCGAATGCACGGAAACCACATTCTTATATTCCTGCAGCGCTTATACATCAATATTACAAACTGTAAAAAAGAGAATTGTTGTTGATTTAAAAAAAAACTGGTCACACAATGAAATGTCAAAGTATTTTTGACTTAAATGAATCGTTGGACTCAAAAATACTTCAAATTATTGACGTTACTAGTTGAAGTCGTTTATTTAAGTTCATCAACAATTTTCTTTTTTACAGCGCGATTAGACGCCAAAAGCCTAAAAAAGAAAAAAGGAAAAGTGAAGCTCTGGAGATTCTTCGGCTCTCTTAAATTTAAATCCTCCCAACTTAAATTTTAAACTCCATAGATCTTAATTCAACTGTTTGTTACCAGTAAACAGTCTTTTTCTTTCTTTTCTTTCTTTTTTGCTGCTTGTTTACGATACATCTCTAATTTTTATATGGATCGCGAATCTAGCGATGGATCGCTAATTGGATCGCTTTTTTTCTATTTCCTCCCCTCTCTTGAGTTTTCGGCTGCTGTGGGAATGTTTCAAAGAGGAACTTATGTTCATGTTCAACTGTGGAAGAAGCTGATGGTGTTTGTTTTTCACTTTAAAACAGTCGTGTTAAATCCGACACTCTTGTGTTCTGGACTTACATTTGTCTGTTTTGAATAGAAGGAATGCGATCCGTCGAAATATTTAGTCAAATCCTCCAGACCCCGGAGACGTACTGATTCAGAAGAGGGATTCTTCGACGGGATCTCTTTTAATCCAGCATTTATCACTAAAGTGTTGAGGGTCACGGGGGGGTGGAGCCTAACCTGGCTGACACGGTGTTGCATGTTCTGGTCCCCTGGGAGGAATTTGAAGTAGGCACATTGGGGAAGATCGCGCATGAGGGGATTTGAACCCACAACCTTATATTGCTGTGTCTATTTTTGGCAAAATTACAAATATAAGCCGATCAAAGCAGAACTTATAGCCGGTGTTCCTCTTCTAGACGCAGCGGCCGCGAGCTGCAGCCGAGGTGTTTCTCAGGAAGTTCAGATAACGACACGAGGAAGAGAAATTATTGATGAACTCACTCGGTTAAGTTCCCGTAGCATGATTCTAAGAAAGAATCATGCAATGGACCTTTTTCAGCATTTAACACAAACGCACAAGTCATGCCTGCAGAGTTGTGAGCACACCAGGTATGGGTTCAGGATCAGGGGGGGGGGGGGGGGGGGGGGTCTTAGCTGAAAAAGTACTGAGAAAAGGGGTGTGTTTTAAAAACATATATATATATTTAATCATGCTTGTTCTTAGGCGGGGCAGCAGCTTAATCTTATCAGAGTCACTCACAGTGTTGCCGCAGTTAACCACACCCACGGGCAAATTCACACGTCGTGGTTCTGAAGCCTGAACAGAGGAAGTAGTTCAACCCGGTGAGCAATAATACTCTTTATGCGGAGGCACCACCCTTTGTTAAATGTGTAATGATTGATCACAAACATCTTATTGCTGATGATTGACTAACAGGAAGTGTGAAAGTTTCCTCCTCTGCTATTTTGCTTACATTCAAAACTCCTCATTGGCAATGGAGGTCCGAGCCGGTAAACAAAGTCCACGCAGACGGACGAATAAAAGCCCGTTTTTTCCTGCTTCCTATTTAAATCTACTTCCTATAATTCAAATGTAGTAACTGGAACCCATTTGCACCGTCCGTGTTGTCAAACATTCTGTACGTGGGCTGAGTAACCTGAGCTTCTCGCGCATCAAGAGCTGCTGGGTGTCAAATAACGAAACCTGAGCATCGATGTGTCGGGACTCAAACTCGTCACGTTTATAGATACACGTAAAAAAGATGGATGACATCTTCCTTATAGTTTCCTCTGGGGCGATAAAACCCTTTCAGGTATCCCATCGCCCTGGAAAACCCTAAAAAGGCCCAATAGGACGGCCGTCCAGCAGAAGAAAACTCGTCATCCCAGACGGCAAAAAAGGATTTTTGTTAAAAACAAAGTTGCTCCAGTGAGTCAAATATGAACCGTTAGAGTAAAAAGTGATATAAACAAGACAAATGTCCTCGGGCCGGTCCAAATGCACCAAAATGCCAAAGACTTGGTGCTTTTCTGGTACCGCTTTTGAGAGCCAGGAGCTGGTGCTTAGGCCGTCAAAAGCAAAGAACCGGTGCTAAGTCAGGCTCCGGCCCCGAACTAACCCCTGAACCATCTCGGTGGAAAAGCGGTATTTGTGTTTTTGTCACGGAGGTTCTTTAGTCGTAACATCTGCGTCACATAATACACATATTAACACGACTGTGTAGCTCATCGCTGCTCGCTTCGGGTTAAACCGCCATCGTCTTAGCAGCACCATCATCACGCTTCTTAGCCACGCAGCTAACCACACGTATTTCCTTTTAGGGCTGGGATGCATTCAAACAAATACAAATATAACCTGATGGTTAACCGTCAGCCATAACATTAAAGCCACCAGCCTCCTCTTGTTTAAGTCGCCCCTCTCCTTTCCCTTCCTCTCAGAGGCCGCATCACATTCCCAGTGATTCATTAGCAGCATGTGCTAGCCGTCACTCCTCATGTGCATCAATGACCCTCGGGCTGCCTGTGACCCAGTTCTTCGGTTCCTTCCTTAGACTTTCTTGGTAAGTTCTAACTATGAGAAGAAATACAAACAAGAAGTTCTCACTTCCTGTGTGTGAGAGGGTTTGCCCTAGAAAAACAGTCTGCAAACAAAGCAGGGCGTAGAGCAGTTATTTATTGATTACCCCTTTAAGGGTAATAGAGTATGAAACCCTAGATAGCGGACCCTCTGAGGTCACAAGATGTCTGCATGTCAAGGCCCGGCCACGTGTTTACATAGTCGTCCATTGTTGCCTTTCCATGGTGTCCAGTCAAAACATGCTGCTGTGGAAATATGTGCTCGCGCTATTGTTGGCCGGCATTGCACGGATGTCAGCAGCTTCTGAGCGACGGGGGCTCTGTTTGGCCGAAGCCCCTCTATTATATGTTTATGTGCTGGGTCGGCGCTTACATTCAGAGCGACGCCCCGCTGAGGGGCCCAGAGTTTGTCAAAAAGGTTGTTTACGGGAGGGCCTTCCTGTTCTTTAATGCTTTGTGCCAAACACGCTCTGATCGACCATAACATTATAACCACTGACAGGTGAAGTCGGACTAACGCTGGTGAAGTCATTGCACCGGTCCCTGTCGGTGGGAGGGATGGGGTGGGTCGCAAGTGTTGTACAAAAGTTGTGCCCTGAAGTTGATTTGTGGGTAGCAAGAAAAGAAAATTGGATCCAAGCTACTTTGATAGAGGGCCAGAAATGAATGGCTAGACCAGAACATCTCCAGAGCTGCAGGTCTTGTTGATTGTTCCCGGTCTGGTCCGGTCAGTGCCGACTTAAGTGATCTGTGGTGAACGCGGGGAGCGAAGGCTAGCACATGTCGTGCGATCCCACAGAGGAGCTTCTGTGGAAGAAGTTGCTGAAAACGTTCCGGCTGGTTCCGATGGAAAGGTGTCACAGAGAGGAGGCACAGAGCATCACAGAGCGGATTCCTTAGCAAAAAGGAAACCGTCACAGCGCCACACTACATTCTTCTTATCTTCTTTTTTGGATGTCTGGTTGGAGATTATGTATATATATAGATATCTATGTATATATATAGATATATTAAAATATGTGTGTGCTGCCGGCTGCAGCCCAACCACACAAAACCACATGTGACCCCATAAAATATCCGGGTCTCCTCTACATAGGCTCTACTTGGGCGCGCCCTCCCGGCGCTTTAGAATTAGTTAAAGAATTATTGGAGAACTATATCCTCAAATACGTAATGGAGCTTTATTTATTATTTATGTTTGACAATTATTGATTTGAGATTGCTTTGAATTTTTAAAAAGAATAAATAGCATTTAGTGATATAAACAGAAAAACATGTGTCGGAGTGAGAGCAGCGATATGAAAAATGTCCTTTAACGACCTGGTCAGTCACCAAAAACAATCAAAACCCCCCAAAAACTCATTGATTCTATTTCTTTCTAGATTCTAATTTGTTTCATATTTTGTCTGCTAACTTTAGATGTTAGATGTTGTTTAGATGAATGTTCAAAACTGTCGTTTGAGTTACTCGCTGTGATGTTGAACCAGAGGAATGGCCTTAAATGAAGGGTTAAGATGATTTCTATGTGCCTGAAGACGTGCGAGGATACGCTGTGTTCCAGCGGGCGCCGGGGTATTTGCAGGCGTTCATATCCCGTCAGAACAAACTTTCCAGAAACTCTGCCTCTGCTCGGGGGAAAGGAGGAAGTATAAAAACGGACTTTGTCACAGGACTCCTAAACTTTCCATTAGAGATCCAGAAATAACCAATCACAGCTCATTAAAGGGAAGGCAGAAGAGCTGTGATGACACCGGCATCTCAACGGAGACAAAGACGGGTGAAATCAAGAAGACACGACTGGTATGAGTTCAGAACTCACAATATCAGTTAAATCATAGATGTTAATATGAGTTCAAATACAATTCAATCTCTTATGCCACTTTTTAAGTTTGGGATTTAAATGCAGAGTGGTGCTTCGTGTTTAAAGTGTGTACTAATATCATGTGTACACCGATACGCTAAAAATCATCAATTCAACGGATTGTTTTTTCTTATTTTGCTCTGATTCTGATCAATGTTCCAGTTATATTTAGAGGAAATGAAAATCATCGTTTGGTATGTTATCTTATTTCCGTGGAGGTTATCAACCTGATTAAAACCATGAATCCGCTCATCAAAGGAGGACAGATAAGTTGATCAAGTAAGTGCTTGATGAACGATGTTTACTCTGGAATAAAGCTCATTTAAAATGAGTATTGTAAAAAAGGAGTTCAGCAGCCCGATAGAATGAATTTTGTCCAAAGGGAGCCGGAGTTCCGCTGCTGAACTCCAATAATCTTTAAAAAACAAAACTTTGACTCAACGCTGCTACTTTAGGCTGTTCTTGTCCTTCGCAGACATTCCATAATACCAGCAGGTAGAAGAAAATGTTAAACATCTTTCCGTAAAATATTGATATACATAAAAAAAGGAATGAAATGGTATCACACACATAAATAAATAAAGAAACATTTGTTGACATGCTGATTATTACACTTGACTATGACGCGACTGTGTGCTCATGACCTTAGAGTGCGACCACATGACTTTAGAGTGCGACTACATGACTTTAGAGTGCGACCACATGACCTTAGAGTGCGACCACATGACCTTAGAGTGCGACCACATGACTTTAGAGTGCGACCACATGACCTTAGAGTGCGACCACATGACCTTAGAGTGCGACCACATGACCTTAGAGTGCGACCACATGACTTTAGAGTGCGACCACATGACTTTAGAGTGCGACCACATGACTTTAGAGTGCGACCACATGACCTTAGAGTGCGACCACATGACCTTAGAGTGCGACCACATGACCTTAGAGTGCGACCACATGACCTTAGAGTGCGACCACATGACCTTAGAGTGCGACCACATGACTTTAGAGTGCGACCACATGACTTTAGAGTGCGACCACATGACCTTAGAGTGCGACCACATGACCTTAGAGTGCGACCACATGACCTTAGAGTGCGACCACATGACCTTAGAGTGCGACCACATGACCTTAGAGTGCGACCACATGACCTTAGAGTGCGACCACATGACTTTAGAGTGCGACCACATGACCATACAGTGAGACCACATGACCATACAGTGCGACCACATGACCTTAGAGTGCGACCACATGACCTTTGAGTGCGGTCACATGACCTTTGAGTGCGGTCACATGACCTTTGAGTGCGGTCACATGACCTTTGAGTGCGGTCACATGACCCTTGAGTGCGGTCACATGACCCTTGAGTGCGGTCACATGACCCTTGAGTGCGGTCACATGACCCTTGAGTGCGGTCACATGACCCTTGAGTGCAGACGAGTGGGCCGCAGCTTTATACAGAATTTTCACTTCAAAATGAAGGAAACGTTGTGTTTTTTTGTTTTTGTTACACCAGAATGGACCCAAACAATCGGATTTTTTTCTCTGTTGAAAGTCTTAATCAACCAAACGATTTATCTTTTCATGGTTTATCAAGAGTGTTGAGATATTAAATTAATAAATGCCCTGAAAAGAGTTATAATATGCAAAGAGATATATTTTCCTTCTTTTTTCTTGACGAAGACATTAAAGGCTTAAGGGGTTGAGTATTTTTTGTGAGAAAAAAGATAAACGGTCCAACACTGAGTAAAATATGAGCTATTAGAGTGGAACAGGATACATGTTATACACACCAAATTTGGACTAAATCGGACGAACGGTTGAGAAATTATGAAGAATTATGAAGCTCCCCCTACTCTGAGAAATGTATACAAACTATCTTTCCCAACATCAGTCCAGTTCTTCCTCCCACTAAGGTGTATGAAATTTGAAAATGATCCATGAAATACTTTTGGGGTTTCTGCAGGCAAATTTAACAATATCTTATCCCCTCCTTTTCTGGTGATGTAATTATAGAACATCAAAACGGTTGATGATGAATTTGTCGAGAGAAGCAACTACATCATATAATCTAACCACGAGACAAGGGGTCACAAGAAGTTCATAAACCCTTTACCAATTCAATATGTGTGACAGGAAACCGATTTCAAGTTGGAGCTCAGGCGAACGAATACCGCCACTGGTTCCGTTAGCCAGCATGGTATCGGCCGCAACCATGGATGGAAACCAACGATTTGCTGTGGCAACCCCGAATTATGACGAGCCGACAGATAGAGAAGAAAGAAATAACGAATGACCTCTTAGATGTTTAGCTTTAGCGGGGCTGGATAATGTCTACTCAGTGTGTCTACGATGTTGTACGCAGTAAAACGTTGCATGGACAACCTAATGCTGCGTTCATTTGAATGCTAAGCAAATGTTTTCGCGGTCCAATTGCACACACAGTCCATGCAAAGCCGTGAGCCGAAGCAAATTAGCACTGGGTAACGTGAATAACAAAAAAAAGTGATAATTTTCCATTTGCATGCTGATGATGATGTAAAAGTCTACCAGAAATGAGCTTCTCCAGAAGTTACGCGACCAAAGCTAATCATAGCTGTACGTTAACTCCCGCTACTATCTGTGTGCGCCTACAGATTATGTTAATCCAGACACACAACGCTGGGTTTTCAGACGCATCTGTGACGTCTACAAAAAGTACTACGCAGTAATACTCTTTTTAACTTGGCTCATGGTTTGCGACGGAGAGAAATGGCCTAAATAGGCACAGCATTATTCGTGTTATCGCTTGAGTGTGACTCGAAGACTCAAATTGTACCACGCTGACATTCACTCAAACAAACTAAAACTTTGCTGTCGTCCCCGAAAAGTCCCCCTTTGTACAACCACTGCCCCTGATTGAACTCCTCAAGTTAAAAGTAAAGTCAGAGCCCAAAAAAGTGTGTTTTTTGTAAAATGGCTCCACCTTGTGGTATATTAGATAAATGTACAAGATATATCTCCTCAAGTTCATCTATCCACACCAAATCTGGAGTAAATCAAGCCAACGGTTGAGGAATGATGGCCCAAAAGCTTTGACAGATAAAGCTCCCCCTAGTGTCAGAAATATCCAACCAACTTTTTCCAAAATAAATGCAGTTCTTCCTCCCACTGAGTTCTATGTGGGTGAATAATTTGACCCATGGAATGGTTTTTGAGTTATGTCGTTAACACAAAGTATCTGCGGCTCATGCGGCAGTGATGAGTCGGTAGCATCCCAGATTTTTCATTGCGTAGAGCAACATGAACGTTTGGAGTTTGCAGTGAACGCAGCATCAGAGTCGGGAGCTGTTGGCTGAAGCTCTTACTCTCATAGCAGAACAGCAAACTTGCTCTTTACGACTGATCTAAGTGGCTTCTCTCCTTTCAGGTCCCGGGTGTTCCTATGAGGAGCTGGAGGCACAGTAACGGAGAGAGGAAAGAAGGAGCATGTAGAGGAGAAACGGACATGGAGTTGTGTATGAAGGACTACAGCATCTGCTTCTCACACTGATGGAAGATCCAGCACCGAGCACCCAGACTGCTGAAGAGCCTGATGAGAGCACTTTGGACCACACGACCCGTTGATTACACCGGAGGTGGAGGAGGACTGAACCCAGTGGACAAAGCCAAGGAAAGGATGCTGAGGATGACTAAGCGGATAAAAGCATCCGGAGAAAAACACGTGAGATTCTAATACAAGGTTGAGAATAAGATTGAATTGAAGCAGAGATGAGGCACCATCACTAAAAAGAGGTAGAAGTGAGAGCAGAAGTCCAGACGGTCAAGAAGATACATGCTGTCAGCGGGAAGAACCATCTGTCACCATGTTCATGAACTTCCGTCGGATCCACAAGTGCCAGTGCGTGCAGCTGCTGACCACCGGTCTGGTGCTGTCTGTGGTCATGGTCTGCTGGGATCAGCTGGACCACCATGTGGTCAGCCACATGAAATCCAACATGTACCGCTACATGATCAACAGATACGAATTTCTCAATTCTTCCTTCGCCATCAGAAATGATGGCGGGGCGAGAGCATTCGTGAACTACCCATACCTCATCAACCATCCCAATAAATGTGGAGGTGGTGCCACAAACGTCGGGGGAAGCCCGGATGACATCCTCTTGCTCTTGTTTGTGAAGTCATCGCCGGAGAACTTTGAACGGCGCCAGGCTATCAGGGACACATGGGGGAACGAGAGCTTTGTTTGGTCAGAACTGGGGGCAAGTGTGAGGATTGTGTTCGCTCTAGGCATTCACCCAGATGTTAGGCGGAGATCCATCGTGCAGGAAGCTCTGCTGAAGGAGGACCAGGTCTATGGAGACCTGATCCAGCAGGGCTTCTCTGACACCTTCCATAACCTGACTGTCAAATTAATTCTGCAGTTCCACTGGACCCACAAGTACTGCTCTCAGGCGAGCTTCTTCATGTCTGCAGATGATGACATCTTTGTTCACATGCCCAACTTAGTGATGTACCTGCGGAAGCTCCTAAGTAGTCAATCGGGCGCCAAAGACCTGTGGGTGGGTCACGTTCACAGAGGAGCCCCTCCAGTGCGGCGTAAAAAAAGCAAATACCATGTTCCGGCGGAACTTTACCCCTGGCCTTCTTATCCGGACTACACTGCAGGAGCAGGGTACGTGGTTTCGGGCGACGTGGTCGCCAAGATCTACCATGCGACTCTGGTGATGAACTCTTCCATCTACATCGACGATGTTTTCATGGGAATTTGTGCCAACTCCATTGGAGTATCTCCTCAAGAGCATATGTACTTCTCAGGGGAGGCTAAGGCGCCATACCACCCCTGCATCTATGATCACATGATCACATCGCACGGCCATGCCACAGATGTTCGCTCACTGTGGCGGGCTGCAACGGACCCTACAGTGTTCCGCCGCTCCACAGGATTTATTGGTAGCCTATATTGCACTGCTGTGAGAGTGATGCTGCTGTGTGTGCCGCGTAATGCTAACACCTACTCCTGTTTAGCTGCGTTTACATGAATGGCCGTACCTTACATGGACAATTATCTCTCATTTCAAACCTTTTTTGTCTGATTGTATTTGCTATCTTGTAATAAAGGCCAGTGCTGTTCTGTCAAAAGATCCACTCATTGGTTCTTGAGTCCCTAGCAGGATCATTTTTGTTCTGGCAGAAGTATTCCTAAAAGCAGCCTCATATGGTGTTGTTTTGTTTTTTTTAATCTGTTTGATCTTGCAGCAGATAAGAGTTATTTCTGTGCGAGTGACTGAGTGACCCACCTATTCTGTTTTATTGTGAAGCTCCATGTGACAGAACACGGAGACAAAATAAGACAAACAAGGACGAGAGGACATGCAATAATGAAAAGACAAGCACTAATAAGCAGTGTTGTGGTTTACTGGTACCGAAGATCCAAACACACGCAGGCCAACACTGGTTCTGGACCAACTGGTGGGTTCAATTGTCACTGAATGTTAGGTCTGAGGGTTACTGATGTGCTGGGCCTGGGTCATGCATATAGGACCCCCCACCAGTGCAGACGGCACCCCTCAGAGGTCAGATAGCCCCTCCCAGCCGTAAGAACATCCAGGAAATAGAACCCACAGCAACAGGGGGACACCAGTATCACAAACAGGCCCAGGAAGGCCCCCGACCAGCACCACCAGAGCGCATAGGCAAACCACCGGGGGCATGAGGCAGGAGGAACCAAAAGACACTCTACACCCGCCGCCTCCACCTCTGTTGTTAGATATCAGCGCTGTTAGGTTAAAAACAAGAGACGTTGTTTACATTTGATGTGAAATGCACCTTTAGGCTGTTCTTACACCCGACTGTTTTTTTGAGGAGTAGCAGCTCCTGGCTGCAAGAACAGACGCGAGAAGCAACAATCAACTTTTACTGTTTTATCACTAAATCAGCCCTTTTACCGAAGGGTCCTTTAAAGTTCCCTTTTGTTGATATTGTTAATGGAAAACAGTTATTTTGCATTCAGAACTTAAAAACAATAAAGTTTTCAGGCCGCTGTGGATGCCTTTAAATAAAAACGCTTGATACATAAATATGTATTATGCTGAACTATTTTGAATCTTATCTGTCATTTGACTATTTTCTGTTTCCTTGGTTCCTTCAGAATGATGTCAAATTAGTTACTAAAATAAGAAAACAATTGTACCTCAGATTAAACATGGATACCCGTTCAGCCCTCAATGTGGACTTTCAGCACCCCTCTTGAGTTTGACAAACCTGCATCGGTGCATCCGACTTTCTTTTACAATGTTAACGTTTCACCAACTTCTGCTCCAGTAGCTCATATGTGGAATGGAACATCAAAGGCTCGAACTCATGACACCCCCAGTTGTCCCTCCTTCAACCACTTTGGTAGATACTAACCACTCCAGACTGAGAACACCCAACAAGAACCTACTCTTCTTACGTCTTATCAGTAACTCAGGAACTACTCTTAGTTCTTAGGATGTTTTGTCAGTAAGGCCCCTAATCATTAAATCTCTGTTTTACCCATCTCAAAGACAAAATATTTGCTTACTATATGGACCCACTCACAGGTGCCATGGTAACGAGATAATCCGTGATTTTCTGACTTTGCCGTTTATGGGTTCAATCATTGGTTAAAATGTCATTAAAAACCTGAACAACCAGGAAACTCCAGAGTCCAGGATACGTCAAAGTCTCTAACAGGTGTTAGGTCATCAATGATTAAGAAGAAACCTCACACATTTACTGCCGAAAGCAATGGATTATGAGGAACATGGAGACGGGCTGAACCAGCAGGGGCTTATGGGTTTGTTGCCATCATGAGGTATTTTCTTTACAGCTGATGGTGCCTGCAGATATTCAGGACTGAAACTACATTATACTAAATCATTTATTATACTAAATAAATGCTGAAGTGTGTTCATTCGTGCACATCTGGGAGACAATAGAAAGTCTTACGCTGTCGACCCGAACAGCAAGTGTATATCCCCAAAATGATCCCAAACCGCTGCGTTATGCTAGCATCCCCCTGATTTAACTCCAATTAAATATGAGATTATGTCTATTTTAGGAGAGAAAAAAGGTCAAACCAATGAAATGTGAGCTATTAGCGTAAAACGGGACATTTTGGACTAAAGCGGACCATGGATCAGGAAGTTATGTATGAAAAACTGTTTTTTGTTTAAAAAAGTGACCCCTACTGAGTAAAACATGAACTATAAGGGTAAAACATGATGCATAAATGATAAACCTCCTCAAGTCGCTTCATATGCCGGACTAAAGCGGACAAACTCTTGGGAAATTATGGTACGGAAACGTTTTGAAGCAAAGCTCCCCCTAGTGACAGAAATACACACGCGATCTTTCCCAAAATCAATCCTGTACTTCCTCACACTAAGGTCTGCGTCGATAGAAAGTAATCCATCTAGCATTTTTGGGCTTCCAGTAGAATAAAACCTGATACTCAGATTATTCAATGTGTGATCAAAATCACATCCAAGAAGGAAGATAAGTGACGTAAAATCAAAAAGTGTTTGCATTTGTCACAAAAGATCTTAACCATTTTTTTATAATCAAACCATGATTCACTCAATATCAATGTCTTTAAATCCCCATAAATTCTTTCCTAATAAAGTGTTGTTTTTCTTTTTTCATGTATAATTGAAGTTAACCTTGTTTACAGCTTTTATTGAAACTGTTTGGAAGTGACAGAGAAAATTCTGGGAAGATTAATCTTGAAAATGGAAAGTTCACACATAAGAATTTATGAAACTTTTATGTTTTTACAAAGAAGACTCTTGCTTTTTCTCTTTGAAATTGATGAAGAAAAAGAATGCCCTGAAAGTGTATAAGTTGGAAGAGGTACTTAATCTGACAGAGAATCCCTGGACCCTCTCCACCTCTGTGTCCCTCTCTCTTTTTGTTATTTATTCATTCACTCAATTATTTTTATCATTATGAGGTCTTTATTTATTTTATTTAATACTTTTTACATCATTTATTATGCTTGTCTGGGGAAAAAATGCCCTCACTGCTACGCTACATAGCACAGTTTGTATAATTTATTCCACACTGTTCAATTAAGTTCATAACCCGACTGTTTTCTGTTTTGCATATAAAAAAAAAAGAAACTCCCCCTAGTGAGTGAAATATGAACTACACCAGTAAGGTATGATATTTAAAGACAGATCTCCGTCAGTCAATTCATTTGAACTAAATCAGACCAGGAAGTTATTTGTAAACTGTTTTTGTTTTTTTTGTTTTTAAAAAAATAAAAGGACCCTAGTGAGTAAAATACAAACTATTTAAGAAAAACATGATACTTAGCACTTTGAGATTTGATCCAAATGTAAAGTGCATTATAAATTAAATGTATTATTATTATTATTATTATATGTAATAAAGATGTCCTCCAGTCCTTTCTTACGCACCGCATTTGGACTAAATCGGAAAAAGGGTTGAGAAATTGTGGCCTGGAAACTTTTGTAGATAAAGCTCCCCCTAGTGTCGGAAGTGTACAACCAAACTTTTCCAAAATCAATCCAGTTCTTCCTCACTTTAAGGTGTACGTGGCTATGAAACGATCCGTGAAATAGTTTTTGCGGCGTTGTGGGTAAACATGTTTTTGTGCTTAAGTCACCCTGTGCTGTCATACAGCACAGGCTAAAAGCAAACGTGTTCAAATTCCTCACTGGAGTCCGACATCTTCCTCGCCTTCGTCACCTGGATGCTAACTGTTACACATCCTGGGATGCGTTCTTTAATTCGCTGTGAGTCACCATCGCGCTACACAACGCCCTCTTCAGATAATCCCGCTGTAGGAGCTCTGATCCGCTCCTAATGAGGAGATTTTAGCGGCGGATCCAGGGAGCGACGGAAAGGTCGTGACCCGCCCGTTTTTTCAACAGTACAAGACCAGAAGCAGAGGGTGTTCCACGATCACTCGTCATAAACCAGCTGTCATTCATTTTGACTTTGAACGCTGTAAACTGAGAATAATCTGAATAAGGTTCTGATGTTTTTAGCCGACTCAGGCTTTTATCTGATCTGATGGTTTTTGGCTGAACTGATTTTTTTCTTGAATGTCCATAACATGTTTGTATCTTTTTCTTTAATTTAAGATAAGAATTTCATGCATTCATAACAGTCAGAATCCTTTCATTTAACTCGCACACGCCTCGAAATAAGAGTTCATTGAAATGCTTCAGGTTTCTGGACTGGATTTGTAAATATAAGATACAAATGACGCAGCCTTTAATCTCCCTCTGAGTCTAAAATGTTTTTCCTTTAACGATATAATAATAATAATAATTTACAGGATCTCTTTTCGCAATTTCTCCTTTATCTCCTGGCTCTTTAGCCTCAAAAGGAGATTTTTCTTTTGTTTTTTTTGTCTATATTAGTCTTATTGTTTTACTTACTCACAATAAGTGTTGTCATTACGTCATCACCATCATTATGTCATAGTTTTCTTAGCGCAGTTCGAACTAGCACAGAGACGCACGCATCTTCAAGTCATCACCACGGCAACGGCGGCGTGTTTCTTACCTGCGTCTGCTGGACAGACTCTCCTCCGTCTCGTTGTTCACAACGACGTGGGTGGAGCCTCCTTGGCTTTCCTCGTGCATGACCTCGATCTGTGACACACAGACACACATGTGCTTATAGGCGTCGTTACTTGGACAGAGTCAAACCTACAAACGTCAGCGACAACAGCCTAACTGTTTCTTATCAGGCTGTTCGGCCGCGTCTTCAGTCAATCCCTGTCAGCCTGCAGCGACATATAACGTCTTGAGCAAGTGTTTGCATTTCAGTTGGTCATTAGTCACAGTAAATATTTGACTGGGCCAACAGCTTTAAAGTGAGTAGATAAGCTGCTTTGTCTTCCTGTTAGCGCCGTCGTTATGCAAGGATAAGTTTTATGTGCAAAGTGATTAGACTAATTCAAACAAAAATAGGTTAAGTTAAACCCTTCTAGACTGGGACCAACACAGTTGACATGACATGACACAACATGACATGACTGAGCTTCAAACCAGCGCCCGGGATGAAAAGCTGCGGTTACCAACTATCCGTTGAACCGGGACGTTCTTCCCCAGGCGCTGCTTTCATTGCCTCAAAAAACAAATGTGTCATCTGATTCCACTTCCCTACAAAACCGACCGACTGCTCGCCACCTACTTCAGCCGAGAGACGCTTTTCACGAAAGAGAGCAATGAGGGCTAAGTTCAAACTACACCTACGCCGTCGTCCCCGGCAAAAAGGTCCCCAACCGCTTTTGTTGCACAAGCAATCCCCCTGATTGAACCCCTCCAATTTAATACCAAGTTTTTTCCACAGTATTTTTAGTAAAACCGTCCCGAAGTGAGTAAAATCCAAACTATTAGATTAAAATATGGGTAAAAATTAGATTTAAAAAAAAAGATGCATTACCTTTTAGTCCATTCATATTAATAATAATAATAATAATAATAATAATAATAATAATAATAATAATAATACATTTAATTTATAACGCACTTTACATTTGGATCAAATCTCAAAGTGCTACAAAGTAAAAGCAGATAAAAGCGTCAATAAAAAATATAATAATAATAACTATATAAAAACATGACCAAAAAGCAGCCATGTTAATTAAAGTTATAGGTTCTGCTACAAAGGAAAGTTTTAAGTCCTTTTTTTAAATGTGTCAGTCGTCTGTGGAGCCCTCAGATGGTCAGGGAGGGCAACCAAGTTGGACTAAATCTGAAATTTATGACTCCAAAACTTTTAATGATAAAGCTCCCCCTAGTGTCAGAAATATAGGACAGATGTCTCCAAAAATCCATCCAGTTCTTCCTCGGAATAAGGTCTATGTGAGAACCAAATTTGGACTAAATCAGATCAATGGTTGAGAAATGATGGCCCGACAATTTTTCAGACAAATCTCCCCCTACTGACGGAAATATACGTTTCACCCTGTTACGACATCATCGCCCTCTGCCTGAGGTGCTAGCGGGTTTCATCAGAGCCGCCTCTTTGGGAGAGAACCCGAGCATGATACAAATCAGAACATGTTGCATGTGAGCGTTTCCCTGGAGCTGAAACCAGCACAGACAGTTCCTGCAAACCTGCACCCCTGCCGTTAAACCTGCTCTTCATCAGATAAGGATCAGATTCATCTCTAGTACGATGACTAATTAAAAGAAGAACAGCAACAGCACTGGAAACACATTACCTTTATTTCAAAACGCTTCCGGGCCATTGTTTCGCAACCATCGGTCCGATTCGGTGCATATGAATCGACTGAAGGAGACATATCCTGTTTTTACCATGTTTTACCCTGAAAGTGAACATTTTACTCACATGGGGGGCTTTTTTTTTTTCTTTTTTTTTTTTTTTACAGTTTCTTTTGCAGAAATACCGCAAAAACTTCCATGGATCATTTTTCAAACTTTATACGCCACAAGAACTTTCTCAAAGTTCTATAGAAGTGGTGTATATGAATCAAGTCCAGGACATTTTTTTAATCTAATAATTCATAATTTACTCAAGCTTCTTTTTTTTTGTTGTCTTTTGCGAAAAAAAATACCGTGGAAATAACTTCACACTTCATTTGAGGAGTTCAATCAGGGGGATTGCTTGTACATGAAGGGGATTGGGGAGGTTTCGGGGACACAGTCTTTGCTGTGGGGGACGACGGCGTAGGACTAGTCGCATCTGATCTGCACTTTGTTAAGAAATGAGTTTGTTTTCCTCTTGGTGTCACGGCTGCAGCTTCGTCCTGAAGGTTCTGCCAGAGGTTGAGATATGGATGTGTATGTAAGGAGATCTCAATCTGGAGATGCAGAGTCTTCAGGATGGATCCAGAAGCCTACCTTGATGCCTCCTTTGCCCTTGCGTATGATCTTCTTCTTGTTGGGATCAGCATCGGCCGTCTGCTTGCTGCTGATGGAGTTATCCGAGGCTCTGCGAGCCAGTCCTGGAGGGAGAGGACAGAACGCATCAGAAGATATGTATCTTTAAGAACTTGTGAAACGGTACACGCATGCAGTGACGGGATGCATTGTGGGTGTGAAGGGTTCTATTTAAACACTATGCTTCTCAGAAAGTCAGCGGCACATGTGCATTTAGATAGTAGAAGAAGAAGAAGTAAATGATCTGATTTAAACAGGTACCTCATTATCTTCTGTCTGAAGTAGTTTCATCTGCACGTGACTCACCCTGATGGCTCGCCGTGGTTCTGGGCGTGTTCTTCAGCGGGGGTCGTTTCGGAGAAGACTCGGGCCGCGGGGCTACGGGCTGAACCGGCCTCGTCTGTTTTGCACATAGCCTCTTCAGACTGACGTGTCGCTTCTCAAACATCTCCTGGACGTCCTCCAAGCGCCTCAGAGCCTTCAGGACACTGGCCTGCAACGAGGGAACTCACGGTCATCCTCGTCCTCATCACCTTTGCAACAACACATCCGGTCGGGTTTCTGTGCTGCATACCTTGATGTCTTCTGACAGGACGACCTCATACTGGTTGTGGAAGTTCCTCAGGTCGGTCAGCTGGTTCTCTTCTACCGACTCCAGGAAGTGCTCGATGTCGGTCAGCGCCGACTCCGCCCCCTCCTGCGACTGACACTTATCCACAGCCTGGGAGGCCAGGAGGTAAATGCCAGACTCACACCACTGGTTGACCTGTACGATGTCCACGTTCCAATCCAAGAGAAAATGAAGTTAGTCATGAAATATCCTCCTGTTTAATCTCTGTCGGCTGCAGGATGTGAAAGACAGGCCTGGATCTAAATCATTAAGAATATAAAACAACCATTCAAAGTTGTCTGAAGTTAGTGGGTTTTTGTGGACGACTGTTTCATTTCAATTATTACCATTTCTTTGAGCTGTGAAGTAAACTGAAAGATCAGTGTTTTGAATGTGTCTGATTTGAATCCAAACTTCACAACATGTAACTTCCTCCGGACAAAAAGTGGTGTGAAAAGTTTGGCAGCTTATTGAAAAGTCTGGCTTTAGGTTGAATACTTCACTCTTAAGGCTACATCCATCAACCCTGGTTAATGTCTGTCCAGTCTAACGGATCCTCTTTCTTGTCCTGTCATTGATAATGAGACTTCTAGGAAACCTGAAACATAGATGTTTGTCATGTGACGACACATGGTGTGAGACGTCATTCATGTACGTCATCGAGTCACGTCCTTGTTTCTGCTTTTGAAGAAGCAGGCATGTCCAACTCCAACTTCTCACATTTCCCAACAAAAGCTAAATCTACGCCGTCGTCTTCCGAGTCTGCCAAATTGAATTCCCTGGGCTGGATTCTACGATTCTTCATTTACACGTTTCATGAGTCTTCGTGTTTGTTCTGACGGCGAGGCTCGGCGCTACGTAGCTTTTTCTAGTTCTGAATAAAAAGTATGATTCTCCATAAAGAAAAAAAAAACAAAGTTCAACAAAGACTCCATCCAAAGAAATCCTTTCTATGTTTTTCTCAGGACACTCACCTTATCAATGCCCCCGTGTATCTGCAGGCACTTGGATAAGACGTCCGTCTTCTTCTTTGTCTCGTTGCTGAAGTCATCGCAGACCCTCCGCAGCTCCACGCACTTGGGTCGAATGGAGTCCACGGCGTAGTGGTTACTCTGGATCAGCTGGTCGCCGTGCAGAGCGTGGAGCTGAGCCTTTTCTATCGTGGGCTAGAAGGACAAAAAACATTCAAGAGATGATGGCGATGTAAATCGGTCAATAATGTTGTTAACTAAGGTAAATAAATAGAAGGTAGCTGGAGACAATTTGCAATTTTTTTACTTAATTACACATTATATGAATGTCTGATTTCTTTCTGCTGGAGGATTTCTGTCACAATCAGGAGCAGAGCATCACTTTGATGTGATGGCGTCACATGTCAGAACATCGTGTTAATGTGGATGTTTGCCTGCAGCTAGAATAACCAGCAGTCTTTTTTCTGGGTCTTTGTTTACTTACCTGAGCTTTTTGCTCCAGGGTCTTCAGTTCCTTCAGCAGGAGTTCAACTCTGGCTACACAATCCCCGGTGTCTGATAGGCTGGTTAGACTGTCCATCGAGCTGTCCAGACACACTTTGACCTGGAGGATCAAAGAGGGGACGAAGACTGAGACTGGGAACAGGCACAGAAAATGTTACCTATATATACCGGAGGAGGGTCCTCCTCAGGTAAGAGGGAGACGCAAAACAATATTAAGCCTAATTGGTTGAAATGAACCATAACCAAATCTCAGATTAATTTGTAAATTATGTTTAATTATCTTCTTTGGTCAAAATCCACACTCGAACTTCAGATGACAATGCAGGGCAGTAAGGTGAAAGGCAGTCTGTGTGAAGTGGAGTGCCAAAGAGGACAGACTTCCCTATCCTACTATGGAGGTGGAATCTACTAGATCAGAATGATGATTCTCGATGTCCTTCTTTTTTCATGCTGAACTGCTATTGGCCAAAAAACAGGAAGTGATGCTCCCAGGGACAACGTCCTCCCTGACCAATCAACAACCGGAATACAAAAGTGACATGGCCTTGCTTCAATAAGAATTTCCTCAGTTCTCTACCACTGTAAGCAGCGCTGCCAGATGTATGATAGTTATCGTATACTTACGATATCTTCACACTCTGTTAAATGTACGATCAATAATGCCAAAGGGGGCACAAGCCCGGTTAAGGGGAGGGTAGGGTTGCGTCAGGAAGGGCTATCTAACCTAGACCTAATCAATATGTGGAAGAGAAGATGATCCGCTATGGTGACCCCCAAAGGGAAAAGCCGAAAGAAGAAGAAGGGTCCCCAAATGTGCGATAATTTGACCATTTCATGACACTTCCATTCACGGGTTATCTCACTGTTATTTTAGTGGCCGACACGATCGTGGTGGCTAATATGGCAACGGAGGACCTGAAGGCCACTCTGAGCTCCAAAGATCCTGTATGGAGATGAAGAAACTTGCAGAAGACCGTCCATCTTCACTCCACCCATATGGGCTTTACGGCACAGAGGCCAGACAGACGCTTTCTTCAGGGAAAAACACAGGAAGGCACCTGAAGGACTCTCCGATTGTCAGAACCAAGATTCTCTGATCCGATGAGACCAAGGCTGAAGTGTTTGGTATCAGTTCTGAGCGTCATGTCTGGAGGAAACCAGGGACCGGTAATCACATGTCCAGCACCATCCCAGCGGTGAAGATGGGGTCGCAGCAACATGGAGGTGCTTTCAGGACTAAGACTGGGTAGACCGGTAAAGGCTAAGGGAAAGCTAGTCGGAGAATAGCACCGAGATATTCTTAATGAGAACTTCAGACTGGACTGACGGTTCCCCTGCCAACAGAACAACGACCCCGAGACATCTGAAGAGTGGCATAATGTCAACTCTCTCGATGTCCTTCATTACCCCAGCAAAAGTCCTGACTTGAACCCAATTGGAACATCTCTGGAGAGACATGAAGTCGTCCACCATCCAACCTGACAGAACCTGAGAGGTTCTACAGAGAAGTACGGCAGAATCTCTCCAAGAGGATGGGTTATACCTGACATGGGCCGACACAAGGAAGAAGACTACTGATGTCACCTTCGGTACGTTTCCTCTGACAGCTGGTGATACCGTTTGAGCTTGTTATTTGCAATTGTTGTGAAACTGGTTCCGATCTGGTCCGTCTACTGGCCAGGTTCTGGTCCAACGTTTCATTCCGATGATAGAAACAGCAGAACCTGCTGCAACTGGTACTACCGCTGGGGGGAAGTAGTACCAGGCGCAATTCTACTCATCAATCAGCTCATTCTAGTGCTAGCTTCAATTAAAGTGGTTTGAATAGATCCAATCCCATGATTGGCTCCAAACCCGTCTGTGATCTTCACGGTGGTCCGCGTGACCTCTCCCCAAAATACTGCATCGATGAATCGAGAGCAGGGTCAGACGAAGTCCAAAGACTCCCAGATGAGCAGATATACGCTACCTCTCTGAAGTCCTGTTCAAAGTGGCGTAGCTGCAGGCACTGCTCCAGTTTCAGATGATGTTTACACCAGAACTGTTCAAAGGCGTTCTCCGTCTCATCCAGCTGGGCCAAGAGCCTGAAACAAGCAACAGGAAATTCATTACTCAAATACTGGGAGGACCCAACACAGCTGTTATATAAACGGAGACAAATGATGAAACACCGTTTTTAACCTTTCCACGGTGGTTTGGTTCTCCAGCTCATCTGGGTTCAGCTTGTGGTCCTCGGACTTGGCTGCCTGCTCCTTGATGCAGCCTAACAGGGTGGTACCCTGCCTCAGGGCCAGTTTCAGCTCGTCCTGGGGCAGACACACAGAAGAATATCAATAAACAAATTTAAGGAAATACTCATTGCGTTGTTTGTCAGGATTTGGACTGGAAGGCAGCTGGCAGATTTTAAACGAAGGGAACTTGTGAGGCGAGGATCTGGTCTTCAGAGACACCCATGTTCACAGAGGGCGTTTATCTTTTATCTCTAACATCCTGTTTGATGGCAGGATGCCCTTCATGGTCAACAGCAATCATGTTCTTTCCTCATTATCACATTATCACACACAGTCCAACACTGCGAGAGGGGTTGGCTTTATATTTGACCCGTCTCTGAGGAGATGTGGGCGGTCCTGTGAGGCACCGGGGAGCAAACTGGGGTTCAGGGACTTGATCAGGTACCTTAACACATGACGACTGTCAGAGGAAACTCAGACCTTCCATTTGGCAAACGGCCGCTCCACCTCCGGAGCAGCAGGACTGAATCTTGGAAGGAAATGTCCTCAGAGGACGTTTAACGTTTGTGCGTGTGTTTCTGTGTGTGGGTGCCTGTATGTGTGTGTGTGGGTGCATGTGTGTGTGTGTGTGTGTGTGTGTGTGTGTGTGTGTGTGTGCGTTAATGTGTCACACGCCTTCCACCTCCCCATCTCCACCTAGTCCACAAAGATCCATCAGCATCATCATTCATCAGCCTCAGCAGAGTCATCAGCCACCACCACCACCAGTATCCAGACTCCAGAGGGGATATTCTACGTTGCTGTACAGGGCACAGTGTACCCTTCGTCCTCAATCTCCCCAAAGAGTCTGAGCGCCAAAGACTTCCAAGTAAACTCATTATCACACACAGTAAAACATTCATCTTTTCAACATCTCGTCTTCTGTGATTGAAATAACTTTACTAACTCCTGGCACGACGACAGGAGTTAGTAAACTTTAGCCCGGTGCTAAAGGCAGAAATTACAACGGAAAATGAGTCTGGACATTCATTCAGCCAAATTACTGCCACCTGGGAATGTTCTCCCAGCGTGAATGTAAATCACACGTAATCAGAATTTAATCGTTCTCGGCTCTTTAAACACTTACGCAAAGTTGCATTTTAAAAAAAAGTTTTTAAAATGATGTTTGTACATGTGGACCCGCAAAAACAATCCCAAATACTTCCTTGCTCAGCCCGTTGAGTGAAAGAGCTGATCACGGATTCACGCTGGAGAACAGAAGGTTCTGTCTGGACAGACAGGAGCAGGGATTGTTTCTCACAGGGACCCGGATTCACCATTTCTAAACGCAACAGAGTCTCCCGCACGAAAAATGTGATAGTTTGACATTGTTTTGTTCTCCGCACGCACAGTTTTTATGCTACGCCACTTGTTATTAAGTAAATGTAGTTCAGTGGTAGAGTGGCTGTTTCTCGGTAGTAAGAGCTGCTGGAGCTCAGTGGGTAGAGTGAATGTAACTCGGTGGGTAGAGCAGCTGTAGCTTAGTGGGTAGAGCGACTCTTTCTCTGAAGTATGAGCTGCTGTAGCTTAGTGTATAGAGCGACTGTTTCTCGGTAGTGAGAGCTGCTGTAGCTTAGTGGGTAGAGCGACTCTTTCTCGGTAGTGAGAGTCGCTGTAGCTCAGTGGGTAGAGCGACTGTTTCTCGGTAGTGAGAGCTGCTGTAGCTTAGTGGGTAGAGCGACTGTTTCTCGGTAGTGAGAGTCGCTGTAGCTCAGTGGGTAGAGCGACTCTTTCTCGGTAGTGAGAGTCGCTGTAGCTCAGTGGGTAGAGCGGCCGTCTCCCAATCAGAAGGTCATAATGTAGCCAAACACAATAAGAGGTTATTATTTTATACTAAAAGTATTGAGGTGTAAACGCGGCCATGTTCTCCCTTGACCAAAAGAATACCGTCTTGCCAGAGCTGACATTAAACTGAGAGTCCACCAACTCCTCCCGTTACACCAGCTGCGTCACCTTGAGGCTGTGGTGTTTGTCCGTGTGTTCTGTCAGCAGGTCTTTGGTGCACTGGACATCGTTGGGCAGCTCCGTTTCTGCCATGTCCGTCCCAAACTTCTCCAACAGCTGGGCTGTTGATTTTACCGTCATGGCAAAGTTCTCTATGGCCTAGAGAAAGAAAACCACGCGTGACTAAAGACATCGTAAAATGCAACGCACCATGAAGCCCCTACTAGTGAACAAGAGTTTGGAAATCACCAGCGATAACATGGAGTTGTACAATCTGCAGTGGTTGGTGTTGACTTACGGTCCGGTGGTGGATCCACTGGCTGTGGCAGTACTCCAGACTTCCTCCCAGCTCCTGGGTCAGTTGGCCTTTATCCACATAGCCATGAAGGTCCGACAGGGAGTTCAGCATCACAATCTGCAACAAATATTCAACGCATCACTGCGAGTACTTCAAATCCAGACATACAACTGAGACTGACTGTAGTAGTCCTCCTACGTTTAGTTACAGAATGTTTAGAATGGATCTCGGTAGAAACAGAACCTCCTCTAACAAAAACAACTGAACCCATGCTGTCACCCCCAACAGCAGGGGTATAGCCCCCAAAAATCCCCAATCCCATGCATTGTGCAAGAACCCCCCCCCCTCCTCCCATTGAACTACTCTCTAATTAAATGTGAAGTGATGTCCACAGAATTTTCCGCGAAAAAATAAAAGGTCCATTTAAAATATGAAGTATTAGAGTTAAATATGATATATATACACAAGATACATCTCCATAAGTCGACTCATATGCACCAAATCCGGGCTGAATCAGGCTGATGATTAAGACGTTATAAAATACTTCCCCTTAAATTCCCCTTAGACAGTAAAATACAAACTATTAGAGTAAAACTAAAAGTTTAATCGATAGATCTACTCCAGTAGAATCATATGCACCATGTTTGGACTAAATCGGATTTTTCGGGGATATAATAGTCTCTGCGATGTCTCTGGAAAGAAGCAAAACCCTTAATCCATCCCTTTATCTTATCTTATCATATCTTATCTTATCTCATCTTATCTCATCTTACCTTATCTTACCTTATAATATCATATCATATATTATCTTATCTCATTGGGGATCCTTGGTATTTTATGTTATCCTATCGTATCTATTCTATTGTATTATTTTGTTTCATTTTATTTTCCTATCTTATCTTGTCTTGTCTTATCTTGTCTTATCTTATCTTGTCTTGTCTTATCTTGTCATATCTTGTCTTATCTTGTCTTATCTTATCTTGTCTTGTCTTATCTTATCTTGTTTTATCTCATATTATCTTGTCTTATCTTGTCTTATCTTGTCTTGTCTTATCTTGTCTTATCTTGTCTTATCTTGTCTTATCTTGTCTTGTCTTATCTTGTCTTATCTTGTCTTATCTTGTCTTGTCTTATCTTATCTTGTTTTATCTCATATTATCTTGTCTTATCTTGTCTTGTCTTGTCTTGTCTTGTCTTATCTTGTCTTATCTTGTCTTATCTTGTCTTATCTTGTCTTGTCTTATCTTGTCTTATCTTGTCTTATCTTGTCTTGTCTTATCTTATCTTGTTTTATCTCATATTATCTTGTCTTATCTTGTCTTGTCTTATCTTATCTTGTTTTATCTCATATTATCTTGTCTTATCTTGTCTTGTCTTGTCTTATCTTGTCTTATCTTGTCTTATCTTGTCTTATCTTGTCTTGTCTTGTCTTGTCTTGTCTTGTCTTGTCTTGTCTTATCTTGTCTTATCTTGTCTTATCTTGTCTTGTCTTATCTTGTCTTATCTTATCTTGTCTTATCTTGTCTTATCTTGTCTTATCTCATATTATCTTGCCTCATCTTCTCCTATCTTATCCTAACATATCCTATCCTATCTTATCTTATCTTATTGTATCCTATCTTTTTTCATCTTCTTTAATCGTACGTTATCTTATCTTAACATATCTTATCTCACATTATCTTATAACATCTGCCCAACAACAGGAAGCTCTATCTGCTGGAACTGATGTTTTCTCCACACTTACAGTTAAAGATGGATCCAAACTCTAGAAGTAAGTTCTCATGAGAGGATCCAAACACATGTGCTGCATAAACGCTGGAATGTTAGCCTACCGCAGGATCGCTTTCACAGATTGGATCTTATCCTTCTGCGTCAGGCCTCTAGCAAACCGCCTGATAACGTCTGCGGTTTCTGCAGGTGTGTCGAAGCGTTCTTACCGGTACCTTCATTTTAAAATCATCCTTGTGCAGCTTGATGCCGAGGTCTGCAATAGCCTTCTGGAAGAACCTGGACGGTCTCAGAACCAGCACCAGCTGCAGATTACCCGGGAACGCCCCCTAGATCCAACACAAAAACAAATAAATACATTTTAAAAAATATGTATATATATATATAGAATCAACCCTTTTATATTGCGGTAGCTTAGGTTAAGCAGATCTGAGGAGGATAACTTTTGAAAATGACTGTTTAATGTTGTTTAATGATGTTTTTATTATAGTTAGTGTAATTAAGGTGATAAATATTAGCAGTCGTAGCACCGTTCCATTCTTTAGATGTTTCTTTCTTCCAGAACATCAGATTTTCAAACCCGTGTAAACTGAACCGAATCGATCCATTTGTTCTTATAGTCTCCTCAACAACTACAACAGTGTTCAGTGAACGACAGAACCACGTCAACGCCACAAATCTAACTCCTTCCTAAACAGACCTTCTATTCAGTGGAATGTGCTAATGTCCTAATCCTTTATAACAACATCCACTGGAATGTGTCTTGGTTGATTGAGGAGTTTTGATCCATCTCCAGGAGACATGAAGAAAAGCTCCATAGTCCAAACTTGCCTCAGCAGATGATAGTTCCAGTCTTCAGACATACAGGAGACAGTAATAATCAATCAATCAAAAAGCATCAGAAACCCTGGAGAAATACTATTACTTTATTAATCTAACAGTTAGATATGTATTTCCTCTTATTTAAAGCTTTAAAAATATAAAATCTTAACCTCTCTGACCTTTTGATGTTCACATCATTTCACATGAAATCCTCTGAGAGGAGAAATCACGCTTTGATTTAAAATGTTCCACAGATCGCCCTCTAGTGGCCACCAGAGAGTGTTACAAAACCCAGAACTCTGCGACCTCCCTGAACACCGTGTGTGTGTCTGATCATCATACACTGACTACACACCATGTGTGTATCTGAACATCATACACTGACTACACACCATGTGTGTGTCTGAACATCATACACTGACTACACACCATGTGTGTATCTGAACATCATACACTGACTACACACCGTGTGTGTGTCTGATCATCATCATACACACTACACACCATGTGTGTGTCTGATCATCATACACTGACTACACACCGTGTGTGTTACTCTACTTACACTACTACACGTCTGCACCTGGACTATTTCGATTCATATTCTTATATATACGTACATGTTGTATCTAAATTTAAAATCTAAATATTGAATGTAAATGTTAAATCTAGATGCTAAATCTCAATCGAAATGTTGAATTTAAATGTTTAATCTAAATCTCAATGTTTAATTTAAATGTTAACACTAAATCCTAATGTTAAATATAAATCTCAATGTTAAATCTAAATGTTTAATCTAAATCTCAATGTTTAATTTAAATGTTAACTCTAAATCCTAATGTTGAATCTAAAATCTAAATCTCGATGTTAAATCTAAATGTTAAATCTAGATCTCGATGTTAAATGTAAATGTTAAATCTAGATCTCGATGTTAAATGTAAATGTTAAATCTAAATGTTAAATCTAGATCTCGATGTTAAATGTAAATGTTAAATCTAGATCTCGATGTTAAATGTAAATGTTAAATCTAAATGTTAAATCTAGATCTCGATGTTAAATGTAAATGTTAAATCTAAAGGCTGAAGCTGAATGTTAACTCTTTAACATAATATCACAGTCGGTGCACTTACAGCGATCCTGGAGAGAGAAGCCTTGACTGAGCTCCATTTGTCTTTCCGTCGGTCGATGATGATGACGAAGCCGATGCTTGCAGCGTCCAGGCTGGAAACAGGGGGCACAGAGGACACAAACGTAAAACCGAGACCCTAAAACCTGAGATGTTCTGCTCCTAAACCGGCAGAGTTCAGCTCACCTGAAGAACAGAAGCACCTGTTCATGTCAGGAAAACATCCCGACATCTTTTTATCCCCAGAACCATGAAACCATTAATAGAATATTAACCAAAAGAATGCCAATATACAGATCAGCCATAACATGCATCACTGAGCCTGGAGCACCCATGAGCCCGGAGCACCCATGAGCCCGGAGCACCCATGAGCCCGGAGCACCCATGAGCCTGGAGCACCCATGAGCCCGGAGCACCCATGAGCCCCGGAGCACCCATTAACCCTTGTCAAAGTTGCTCCGATCTTCACACTGCCCCTCATCCCTTCTCTCTATGTTAGCTTCAGAATTCAACATTTACTTTCTGTAATGTTTCACCACTGATAAAAAAAAAAAACACCGTCATGAGATAATAAATGCTGTTCTGACATCATCACTCAGTGGTTATAATCTTATGGCTGATCAGTGTACGTTAAGTATAGACAAGCCCTAAAAGATTACAAGCCAATGTATGAACCATTATCAGGTTTGATGTATGATGTAAAATATGCAAACTCAATGCTAACACTTTAATGTAAACTTAAAAACTCTAGGAATCATATTTACAATTTTTAAAAAAGTAAAAAATAAAATTTTTAATAAATAGAGAACTGTAGAATGTGATGGAAAATAATGAACCTCTACAAAAACATCCAATGTGTGTGTTTATATATTATAATGTGTGTGTTTATATATTATAATGTGTGTGTTTATATATTATAATTTGTGTGTTTATATATTATGATGTGTGTTTATATATAATAATGTGTGTTTATATATTATAATGTGTGTGTTTATATATTATAATGTGTGTGTTTATATATTATGATGTGTGTGTTTAAAAATTATAATGTGTGTTTATATATTATAATGTGTGTGTTTATATATTATAATGTGTGTGTTTATATATTATAATGTGTGTGTTTATATATTATGTGTGTTTATATATTATAATATGTGTGTTTATATATTATAATGTGTGTGTGTTTATATATTATAATGTGTGTGTTTATATATTATAATGTGTGTGTTTATATATTATAATGTGTGTGTTTAAATATTATAATGTGTGTTTATATATTATAATTTGTGTGTTTATATATTATAATGTGTGTGTTTATATATTATAATGTGTGTGTTTATATATTATGTGTGTTTATATATTATAATATGTGTGTTTATATATTATAATGTGTGTGTGTTTATATATTATAATGTGTGTGTTTATATATTATAATGTGTGTGTTTAAATATTATAATGTGTGTTTATATATTATAATGTGTGTTTATTATATTATAATGTGTGTGTTTATATATTATAATGTGTGTGTTTATATATTATAATTTGTGTGTTTATATATTATAATGTGTGTGTTTATATATTATAATGCGTGTGTTTATATATTATAATGTGTGTGTTTATATATTATAATTTGTGTGTTTATATATTATGATGTGTGTTTATATATAATAATGTGTGTTTATATATTATAATGTGTGTGTTTATATATTATAATGTGTGTGTTTATATATTATAATGTGTGTGTTTATATATTATGATGTGTGTGTTTAAAAATTATAATGTGTGTTTATATATTATAATGTGTGTATTTATATATTATAATGTGTGTCTTTATATATTAAAATTTGTGTTTATATATTATAATGTGTGTTTATATATTATAATGTGTGTGTTTATATATTATAATGTGTGTGTTTATATATTATAATGTGTGTGTTTATATATTATGATGTGTGTTTATATATTATAATGTGTGTTTATATATTATAATGTGTGTGTTTATATATTATAATGTGTGTGTTTATATATTATAATGTGTGTGTTTATATATTAAAATTTGTGTTTATATATTATAATGTGTGTTTATATATTATAATGTGTGTTTATATATAATAATGTGTGTTTATATATTATAATGTGTGTGTTTATATATTATAATGTGTGTGTTTATATATTAAAATTTGTGTTTATATATTATAATGTGTGTGTTTATATATTATAATGTGTGTTTATATATTATAATGTGTGTGTTTATATATTATAATGTGTGTGTTTATATATTATAATGTGTTTGTTTATATATTATAATGTGTGTTTATATATTATAATGTGTGTTTATTATATTATAATGTGTGTTTATATATAATAATGTGTGTTTATATATTATAATGTGTGTGTTTATATATTATAATGTGTGTGTTTATATATTAAAATTTGTGTTTATATATTATAATGTGTGTGTTTATATATTATAATGTGTGTGTTTATATATTATGATGTGTGTTTATATATTATAATGTGTGTTTATTATATTATAATGTGTGTTTATATATTATAATGTGTGTTTATATATTATAATGTGTGTGTTTATATATTATAATGTGTGTGTTTATATTATAATGTGTGTGTTTATATATTATAATGTGTGTGTTTATATATTATAATGTGTGTTTATATATTATAATGTGTGTGTTTATATATTATAATGTGTGTGTTTATATATTATAATGTGTTTGTTTATATATTATAATGTGTGTGTTTATATATTATAATGTGTGTGTTTATATATTATGATGTGTGTTTATATATTATAATGTGTGTTTATATATTATAATGTTTGTGTATTTATATTATAATGTGTGTATTTATATATTATAATGTGTGTCTTTATATATTAAAATTTGTGTTTATATATTATAATGTGTGTTTATATATTATAATGTGTGTGTTTATATATTATAATGTGTGTGTTTATATATTATAATGTGTGTGTTTATATATTATGATGTGTGTTTATATATTATAATGTGTGTTTATATATTATAATGTGTGTGTTTATATATTATAATGTGTGTGTTTATATATTATGATGTGTGTTTATATATAATAATGTGTGTGTTTATATATTAAAATTTGTGTTTATATATTATAATGTGTGTTTATATATTATAATGTGTGTTTATATATAATAATGTGTGTTTATATATTATAATGTGTGTGTTTATATATTATAATGTGTGTGTTTATATATTAAAATTTGTGTTTATATATTATAATGTGTGTGTTTATATATTATAATGTGTGTGTTTATATATTATGATGTGTGTTTATAAATTATAATGTGTGTTTATATATTATAATGTGTGTATTTATATATTATAATGTGTGTGTTTATATATTAAAATTTGTGTTTATATATTATAATGTGTGTGTTTATATATTATAATGTGTGTGTTTATATATTATGATGTGTGTTTATAAATTATAATATGTGTTTATATATTATAATGTGTGTATATATATTATAATGTGTGTATTTATATATTATAATGTGTGTGTTTATATATTAAAATTTTTGTTTATATATCATAATGTGTGTGTTTATATATTAAAATTTGTGTTTATATATTATAATGTGTGTTTATATATTATAATGTGTGTTTATATATTATAATGTGTGTGTTTATATATTATAATGTGTGTGTTTATATATTACAATTTGTGTTTATATATTATAATGTGTGTATTTATATATAATGTGTGTTTATATATTATAATGTGTGTGTTTATATATTATAATGTGTGTGTTTAAATATTATAATGTGTGTTTATGTATTATAATGTGTGTTTATATATTATAATGTGTGTGTTTAAATATTATAATGTGTGTTTATATATTATAATGTGTGTTTATATATTATAATGTGTGTTTATATATTATAATGTGTGTGGTTAAATATTATAATGTGTGTCTTTATATATTAAAATTTGTGTTTATATATTATAATGTGTGTTTATATATTATAATGTGTGTGTATATATATTATAATGTGTGTGTTTATATATTATAATATGTGTTTATATATTATAATGTGTGTTTATATATTATAATGTGTGTTTATATATTATAATGTGTGTATATATATTATAATGTGTGTGTTTATATTATAATGTGTGTTTATATATTATAATGTGTGTGTTTATATATTATAATGTGTGTTTATATCTTATAATGTGTGTGTTTATTTATTATAATGTGTGTTTATATATTATAATGTGTGTTTATATATTATAATGTGTGTGTTTATATATTATGATGTGTGTTTATATATTATAATGTGTGTGTTTATATATTATAATGTGTGTTTATATATTATAATGTGTGTTTATATATTATAATGTTTGTATATATATTATAATGTGTGGGTTTATATATGATAATGTGTGTATATATATTATAATGTGTGTTTATTATATTATAATGTGTGTATATATATTATAATGTGTGTTTATATATTATAATGTGTGTTTATATATTATAATGTGTGTTTATATATTATAATGTGTGTGTTTATATATTATTATGTGTGTATATATATTATGTGTGTGTTTATATATTATAATGTGTGTGTATATATATTATAATGTGTGGGTTTATATATTATAATGTGTGTTTATATATTATAATGTGTGTGTTTATATATTATAATGTGTGTGTTTATATATTATAATGTGTGTATATATATTATGTGTGTGTTTATATATTATAATGTGTGGGTTTATATATTATAATGTGTGTATATATATTATAATGTGTGTTTATATATTATAATGTGTGTTTATATATTATAATGTGTGTGTTTATATATTATAATGTGTGTGTTTATATATTATAATGTGTGTATATATATTATAATGTGTGTTTATATATTATAATGTGTGTATATGTATTATAATGTGTGGGTTTATATATTATAATGTGTGGGTTTATATATTATATGCGTATAAATATAATGTATATCTGTATATACGGTATGTGTGTTTATACTATATTTATATATATTGTGTAAGAAGAGTAAGACTAGGTTTTTTTAAATATTTGTTTATATTTTTTGACATTTTCTTTATGTTTTTTTTACTATATTTCTGGACGTATTTTTCTTTTGTTGGCTTTGGGAGAAGACAATAAAACAGATGAGAATCTTCTGATTATTGATCTTCACTGTCGAGGGACATTGTTGTGTCTAAATTCCACAGTCTTCTGCGGTGATACGAAACTTTTGGGTGAGAAATTACTTTCCCACCGTTTTCAGAGCAGACACGTAGAGTTTGTTTACGTCTGCTAATTAAGACGTTAACTATACTGAGTCGACACAAGTATTAAAAAAAAGAAACACTCAGATCCTTACGAGGCGTTTACCTCTCATTATTATATATCCTCCCAAAAGCTACAAATAGATAAATATTCTCAGCTCATGATCGATCACAGCCTGTAATTGTGATGAACACGATTATATTTTTATTATTGCTTTGATGGTTGATTTGTTTGCAGGATTTTTTTTGCAAAAACTTCCAATCCAAAATTTCCCCAAACATTTTGGAGGGTTGGGTCAGAAACTCGCTTTATTTTGTGCATGAGTGGATGAATGGATGCAACAATCATCATCATCATCATCATCGTGTCGTCCTCAAACATGCTAGTATTATTCAGCGTTTTCACGTCTCTCTCGGTGTAAAGCATCATGCAGAAAAGTGAGGTAAAATACTTTTCAGGTATTCATGGAGGAGTGTGAACAGAGGGGTACACTTTCAGATAATGATCCGATCCGCATGAATCCATTGTACAGAAACAAATCAGATTAACTCCAGGTGTAGCCGAGATTATGGGGTTCGGTTGGGGGGTGGAGACAATCCCAGCTGACATCAGACGAAGTCGGGTTATAACAAGGACCAGTCGAGATTTATTTATCTTAAATCCTGATTCCATTTTCAGAATACCTACTTTAAACTCAGAAAGTTGGACTTGTAAGAATTCTGACATTAAACTCAGAATTTTCCCAAAGATGTTTTCTGTAGCCTAATTTGACCCCAATCCTCTTTTGTCCACCATCAATGTCACTGGATGAGGAAACATTCCACGCCGTCATCTTCCTCTATTAGAATCATTTTTGAGCCTTTATTTCTTCTTGAAAAATGCGACTGAAACTGTTTGTTTTTTTTAGTACGACCCAGAAGCATTTTAGAGAATTCTGAACAAAGCAAGGGAATAGAAAATAGACAATTTACAGATAAAATGTAGGACGGATCAGCATGATTTCTATGTCTCCCTCTTTGTTGGCAGTGTTTCACAAAATCATTCCCTGTGAAAAGTTTTTATCCACGGGCATCAACAAACAAGTAACAGATCAAATCAATTCATTTTTAATCAATAGTTTTTAATTAACAATATGAAGAAATAAAGGAACTTTAAAAAAAACCTTGATGGTCTACATGTGTATTTCACATTAAATGTGAGCAAAATAATGTGTTTTCTTGTTTTTAACGCAGCAGCACTGAAACCTCCTGAACGGCCGGACGACGTGAACGCAGCACGACAGTAAATTAAAAAGTGCGTTCTATGTACTTAACTGCACGTCTAACTTACTAATACGTTAATTAATTATCCTTTTAACTGTTTTTTGTCATCCGTATCCTTCCAGGCTCCGGATGAGACTTAAGTTTGTTAGAGTGACCGGATAAACGCTGATATCTGACTACAGAGGAGTAAGGAACTGGCTCGCGCTGGCGCTTAGTTCGTGCGCCGCTGTCGCAGTGCATTCTGGGACTTGTAGTCTCTGTGGTGTTTTCTCGGTTTACCTGCCTTCCAGCTATTATCGAAATGATATATTGTCTCGAGGGCCCGGTATGATTGTTCCGCGGGCCGGATGTGGCCCTTGAGTTTGACATATATTGAGTAAACGTTCAAAATTCTCATCATTTATTCGATTACATTTTTTACTGTTGGAAAAAATGTTTGACCAAATGATTTTTCATTTTATGGTAAGTTTAGAGTGTTTAAGATATGACCCAAAGAAATAAAATATGCAGAGAAATAATTTTCTGTGTTTTTTCACCTTGTCTGGACAACTATTGTTGTAAATTGGCGCTATATAAATAAAGATTGATTGATTGATTAAACAGTTTGTGTGTGTGAGAGTTGGTTTACCTGGGAATGCTTGTCAGGTAAGTTACAACGTTGACAAAATCTTCCTCTGGGACTTCACTGAAACCTGAGAACTCTGGGAAGGTGATGATGGGGGCGCCATCGTGCCCTCGCCCTCCTGCAACACAGCAACACATGCACAAACCATTCAGTATCCCTGCCTCTGGAATTAACTTTAATCTAACTAACACATGTCTGCAATTATAATCAATATCTGTTCCAGTTCTGTTATGTTGCATATATGTATATCTCTACCAAATATGTGTGTGTGTTTGCATCATTTTATACACATTTCCTATAAATTGAGCTTATTTATAAACTATGGAGGCATTTGAGATGTAGGGAAGTCGACTACAATTTATAATTAAGATTAGATTTTCATTTTTTTTCCCCAAATGGAATTTTGTTTGACAGTCGGTGTATGTACCTGTGTGAGGAGTTAGGTGATAACAACAATACTGGTATGTATCTACAATCCAAATTTCCTGACCATTCAGCACGCAACCTTTTGGCTTAGCTCTGGGTCGGAGGAGAATGAATATAAAGCATCTTTCTCTTTTCTTTCATCTTTTGGGGTTAATTGTTATTAAACCGAGCTATAGAGAAAACACTCTTTATCATTTTCAAACTAAATATACGAAGAGGAAGATGTAAGAGGGATTGAAGACATGGACGGGTCATAAAGTAGTTCCTGAAAATCAAAGAAAAATCTTGAAACTATGTAGTTTGTAGTCTCTTCACTTCAGCTGCTTCCATAAAACGGCCACAAGATGGCAGCATAGAGCCGAAGCTCCTGCTCAAAAGGACATGGGTCTGATAAAATAAAATAATGTGGAGCCGGAAGTGACCCTTTTTGAGGTAATCTTGAATAAACAAGGTATCTTTTAAGCATTTGACAGACTCATCGATCCTTTTTCAACATAGCTAGTGTACTTGGAGATGAAGATTGAAATGTTTTCTCTTAACAGAACAAACGGAATAGTGGGTTTTGGATCTGGCATTCTTTAGTGACGCTCCAATGCATCTATTTTTATTCTATATTTGATTTATTAATATTCTTTACTTTATAACACTTAATAATAATGAATTAAACTAATCATTCTCTCCCCCTCCCACAGATTATCTCCCAATATTGGAACATTCCACACTATAGCGAGAGGTAATAATATCACGTCACCGCCTGTCAATCATCCGTCATATTTCTCAAACTTCACGCCCACATCCGTCCAATTATCCAATCAGAACCTCCAAATGTCCCCGTTTCCCTTTATCGAGTTTCCCGGAGATGTTGGTCTCGCTAACTCAAAATCTGATTTACTGAACTACCGAACACTGAGTCAGTCAGTAAAAATGGGTTTATTTTGTTTTCATACATTGTTTTCTTTTTTCTGTAGCTGAAGTTTTCAAAATGTACAACACATTGGCAATCGATTATAACATGTTTTTTCCGTCAAATGTTAAATCATCAATCATTAAGAGATGAAGTGAGGGGCTGACAGAAGAGGAAATAAGCTGGAGTTGTATAGGGGCTGCATATATTACCTTGTTATACTCTTCCGCAGAGGAGGATAAGCCATTTCGAGCACAACTTATTGTAATTCAAAACGTTTCCTCTGTCATCCATGATGTGTTTAATGGACCATTATCCGTCTTCCACCACCAATCCAAAACCAGATTTTCTTAAGCAGGACACATCTATTATTCCAAATTGGAACTGAATGGCGATTAAAGGTTTTTTCAAACAGCATTTTCCAATATTGTAGAACTAGTTTATGAACGGCGGATAACTATGTTGGTCTGTTATTGAACTGCGAGGCTATTATATTTCTTTGTAACTTCCTGGTTTGGTTGTGAGAGGATCCGTGGTAAAACCCGGAGCTAAGATTTTATTTTGAATTTGGTTTTTGCGTTACATTCACTGGATTGGACTGTTGTACTTTGGAGTTGTTGGAAAACAATGAAACAAACTTTTACCGGAATGGACTGCGCCAAGTCTGCAGGTCTCAACCTTCAATTTCCTTTAGCTGGCCTGGATTTTTTGGAAATAAACTGAAAATCTGAAAAAGTTGCTGAGTACCTGAAATGGTGGTTTATTGATACACACTTTTGTGTTTCATAATTAGTAAATGGTTTGACTTAAAACATTTCCCCCCGTTATTTATTATTTGTTAGACGTGACTCTGACTGGCACCCCCACTTTATCAAATTAGACAAGCCAAGTCCAAAGATACAGATTATAAGCGGGCAAAAAAACATTGCCATGTAACATTCTAGATATTTTTCTTACTAATTACTGTCCTCATATGATCCTTATCGTTGAATTACCTAATGCCTATTAACAGTGTTACTTCCTGTTTGCAGATACTGGTACTGTAATGTTACCTAACTTGCTTAAAAAAATCATAAGAACGTCACCGAGTTGCAATGGGCATTTGGATAGCCTTGTCTTTGTGATGTGTGTGACACTGATAGATGTTGTTCTGGAATGTCAACAACAGGTCAACAGGTTAGTTTTTCAGTTTGTGTGTGTGTGTATACATATATTTATATTTATTTATTTTTTATTGTACTGGACTGGTTGAGGGGACTCTGGCTTATGGTCCACAGGTTTGCTGGTTTAATACTTACATAGCCCCGAGCGCTGGCAACCAACGTTCTGTCACTAACACCTAGAACATTTGATGATTTCAATGTTTTTAAATTTAATTCCTTTAAATTTAAACTAAAAATGATTTACTCAGTCTACCCTTTATAGCGTTTTTTGAATTTTGTTGTGTTAATGTTTATTATAACAATGTACTGTCAGTCATTACTACTGATGTTATTTTGTGTTTAATATTAATAATTTATGATAAATATAATTAGTACATAGATTATTGGTTCCTCAATATTCCTCTTACTGTTTCATGTATTTTATATTTCATTACTCACGGCTTTTTTTCTCACCTTATGCACTTTTTGACCTTCTAGAGTGAGAGTAGAATTGTAACCAAAAAAATATATATACTGTGTTCTCCCAGTTGGTCTTTGCTAGAGCATGAAGTGAGGAAAATCCGCCACAGACGGTCTGAAGGCCCGGTCCAGTTTTACCCACAGAGGTGATCATGAAGTGCTTTGAGAGGCGGGACTCACATCGATCTTTTCCCCCTTCCACTACACTACTGCGGTCTTCAAGAAGGAAGCTTCTAGGAAGCTACGCTAGTTGCACTGAAGCAGACAGAAGGGGGCTTCAGAGAATCATCAACTCAGCGCCCAGAATCCTCCCTGTAGGACATTCAGACCTCCTTCTGCCCCAGCAGGGCTACAAACAAACCCTGGAGGTCCCCTGTTCAACCTGCTGCTCTCCGGCTGGAGCTACAGGTCCACCGGAGTTGAAGACAGTTTCTCACCCAGAACCAGAACCACACTGAAATCTAACATGAGCTGTTTGACGAGAACTCTTTCTAAGAGCAGGTGGTCGGTCCAGAGCGTGGACAGAGTCTTCTCTTACCTGAAAGCAACGCAAACTGCCGATGAAGCTGCTCGATGATGTCAACCGCCAGCAGGGGCCTGATCTCCTGCTGCATGATCTCATCTGCAGGAGGAGAGACGGTGGTCAGAAGAGACAAGATACGCTTTAACACATCCATGAATGGGCGACAGTGAAGACATTCACACAGCGAGGGTCCAACATGCAACAGATCAGACAGTTCTGGTTCGTTATTCCAGCAAACTGGATCTAAATCTGATCAGTCAGAGATGAAAGAATTCATGTTATACATATGGAAACAAACGTCTACCAGTAGATCCACTATCCCTCCTCTTCTTCACGGGTCAGAACCCTCTCAGGGAGCTTTATTTACAAAAAGGTTTTCAGGCCATAATTTCTCGAGCATCAGTCCAAATTTGGTGAATTTGAATCGATATAAGAAGATCTAACTTGTGTATCTATCATATTTTACTCTTCTTCTTCTTCTTTCTGCTGTTCCCTTGAGGGGTCTCAACAGCAGATCATCATCATCATCATCATCATCATCATCATTTCCACCTTCCCCTGTTGTCTGCATCTTCTTCTGTCACACCAACCAACTGCATGTCCTCTCTCGCCACATCCAGAATCCTCCTCTTTGCTCCTCCCCTTTTTCTCCTGCCTGCAGCTCCATCTCCATCATCTTTCTACCAGTAGATCCACTATCCCTCCTCTTCTTCACGGGTCCGAACCATCTCAGTCTGTCCTCTCTGACTTTGTCTCCAGGACGTCTAACCTGGACTGTCCCTCTGATGTCTCCTTTCTGATCCTGTCCTTCCTCTCACTCCCAGAGAACATCAGAACATCTTCAGCTCTGCCTCCTGTCTTCTGGTCAGAACCACCGTCTCTGAACCATCCAGGAGAACTTCTCTCACCTCCATCTTGGAAACCTTTCCCTTCACTCCTGCTGCTCCTCTTCTGTCACAGATAACTCCTCACACTCTTGTCCACCCACTCCTCCCTGCCACTTCTTCAACTCTTTTCCACACTCCCTCTGAACAGTTGACCCATGTACTTAGCTCCTTCACCTTCTCACCTCTACTCCTCCACCCTCACCGTTCCTCCTGCCTCCCTTTCATTCACACCCATGTTTTCTGTCTGGCTGCCACCGACCTTCATTCCTCTTCTCTCCAGCCCATACCTCCACCTCTCCAGGTTCTCCTCCACCTCACACCTCACCGCTGTCATGCTGCTCTCTTACATATCCTGGACCATTACTTCCTGTCACTCCAGACTTCTTCATACAATCCCACAATTCCTCCCTCACCACTCTCTCCTACTCTTCCTCTAAATCCACAAAGACACAAGGCACCTCCTTCTGACCTTCTCTGTACTCTTCCATCAGCACTCTCAAAGCAAACATCTCATCTGTACTTCTCTTTCTTGGCATGAAACCATACTGCTCCTCACAAATCGTAACCTCCTTTTCTTAATCAAGCTTCAACCACTCTCTACCCAGATCTTCATCGTGTGGCTCGTCAGCTTCAAACGTCTGTAGCTGCTACATCTCTGAACATCAGCCTTGTTCTTGAAAGTCTTTACCTCCATTCCTCAGACATCCTCTCACTCTCAAGATGGTGTTGAACAATCTAGTTAAATACTCCACTCCCTTCTCTCCACGACACCACCATACCTCCACTGGTATGTCATCAGGACCAACCGCCCTTACGTTCTTCATTCCTCCTTCTCACACCTTCTACCCTTCTCTGTCTCTCATTCTCTTCATTCATCAGTTCTCCAAAGGGTTCTCTCCATCTTGCCCTCACAGTCTCCTCACATGTAAGCACCTTCTCACCTGCCCCTCCATCACTATTTCCGTAGATACCCATCAATCCGTTGGTGCCACCTGGAGCCCGTCTCAACTCCTCCCAGAAGTTCAGTCTCCAATCTCTCTCAGATCTTCACCTTCTTCATTAGATGTAGACCTACCTGCGCTCTTAAACGTCACCCTTCGGTTCCCAAACTCTTGATCGCATTGAATGACTGCATATCTGCATGCAGATAGATTAAAACGAAATGCAAGGAGTTTAATATTTAATCTTCTCTATGTCAGCAGATAAAGAGAAGTTAAAGAAGAAACAAAACGTCTTTTTTCTTTCTTTCATATTCATTCCAGAGTTCCAGCCTAGAAGAATCATCCAATAGATACAATAGGGGAAGTAAACATTCTCATCAGCAGATTTTTTTGTTTTTCAAGTTTAAAAATTCTCCGAGATGCATTTAAGAGACATTTTCTGTGTATTTCAGAAAACATTCTTGGTCATACAGTTAATCACATGTAGCATTTCTACAGCTTATCTGGAAACACACATGTAGTGGAAAGTAGAACAAAGAATATTTTAAGCTTGAATGGACCGTATGTGCGTTCATCCACGTCTGATTGGTCTGTTTTAAAGATTATCTAAGTGCGACGAACAAACCTTCCTCTGTCGGCGGGAATAAAGACGTGCATTAATACCGCGAAACAGGCTTGGCGAGGTTACGTGCCGCTGGGGCCCGGAGGAGAAAGAAAGAGCACATTAGCTCTAGCAGTGAGTCTGGCTTCTAATGGAGGTGATATATATATATTTATATATATATAATATACCTCTGTTCTAAATATATTCCTCTGCAAGCAAGCCCCCTTGTTTGAAATTCTCAAATTAAGTGTGAAGTTCTGTCCGCCTCGTTAAAGAAGGTCCACTTAATTATTAAAACATGATAAGTGCATAAAAAATCTCCTTATATTCCTTTTATAAGCGCCGAATTTGGGATAAATCGGGCCGACGTTTAAGAAGTTATGTCCGAAAAACTGTGTTTTTTGTTAAAAGCTGTAACAAAATATAATATAAAACTCTAAAAGTAAAACACAATGTAGACATAAACAACATAGATCTCCTTGAGCGGATTCAATATTCACGAAGTTTGGACTAAATGGGACCGACGGTTGAGAGATTATGGCCCGTATATTTTTGGAAATCAAGCTCCCCCTAGTGTGTAAATATAAAACGTATCCCTCCCAAAATCAATCCAGTTCTTTTTCACATTAAAGGTCGATGAAGGTACAAAGTCTAAATTAATTCATGAAATGTTTTTGAGTTCTGTCCGACAAACAGTGTTTTCCATAAAAAAATTCCCCCTAGTGAGTAAAATATGAACTGCTAGAGTAAACTATATATTTCCTTCTCCTCAAGTCCATTCATATGCAGCACATTTGGACTAACTTGGATCAAGAAGAAGAAGTTAAGTCCAGGAAAAAAACGGATTTTTCATTAAAAAAGACCCCGTAGTGAATAAAATATGAACTATTAAAGGAATATAAGACGTATAGGAGACAAAGCTTCTCAAGTCGATTTAATTTATGGTAATTAAGGCTCAAAAACTTTTGGAGTTAAAGCACCTCCTAGTGTCGGAGGTCCAATAGAAGCGGTCCAATCGACATTTAGCCAAAATTTGAAA
The DNA here is from genome assembly GCA_037951165.1 of Lophius americanus. Classification (NCBI taxonomy): domain Eukaryota; kingdom Metazoa; phylum Chordata; class Actinopteri; order Lophiiformes; family Lophiidae; genus Lophius; species Lophius americanus. The sequence continues at coordinate 3,162,461 of JBBDHG010000006.1, read as the reverse complement.
ATGATCCATGAAATTGATACATCTGTAGTGTCTGTTGAATTGAGCACTTTAAACTGTTTTTGTTTGATTTAGTTATGCGAACAGCTGATAAAGCATGTTCATAGTTTTACAACCGCTTGTCCTGTTCAGGGTTTTAAATAAAGTGTTTTTAATGAACTCAATAAAGCATGTTTTACCAATAAACCTAAAACACTTGCTTTTAAATCATTTTCCAGGCGAAGGTTGAGTTATCGCTAAGGTCGGCTTTTTACCTGCCTGACCGGATGACGTTCATCTCGACTATGGGAGAAGTTAGATCGATATAAATGTTCTACGGTTTATTTGAACCCAGACAATCAACAGAAACAGCAAAGGAGCGCTTAACTCACACATAGCTTTTGTATTTATTGAAGCTTTTGCAAGAATCACTGTTTTTGTGTTTTCTCTGATAACATTATCTGTTATATTATAAAGGCAAACTCATAAAAACAACAGATAATTATTATGCTGAAGTAAAAAAGTTGCCCGTTTTCTTCGAGTCTCATTCAGACAGAGAGGGTTTTTTCACTTTTACACTTTTTTCGGAGAACTTAAAGGGGCAGATAAAGATAAAGCAATACCACTCGGAATTATTGGTAGTGTAGCCAAATAAAAAGAAGAAACCAGCAATATAAAAGGCTGAAAAATGCAGATCCCGATTCTTTTTCCAGCAAAAGTGGGACCTACAATACTAAGCAGGTGGTTGTTATGTTATGGCTGGTGTTTGTGAAGCTAGAGCGTGTGATATATCTTTACCAATTTGAAGTCCCTGCAATCAGAATCCCACAGATGTCCTTGGTATGAAATACTTTTCACGTCATCCACTTAAAGAGATGTCATAATCCAGATAATGGAAGCATCAGAAGATTAACAGACTGGTTTTGTCCTCATTGAAAGTTTTTTTTTTTGTTTTGAATGGAGCGGCAGGAAGCAGCATGACGTGCGAGTTCGACTGTGTTGACTTCTGAACGTGGGCAGGTTGAGATGCCAGGCCTGAAATGATTTATTGTGCGGCCAAAGGTTCCATGTGACCAGATGATGACCCTGAAATAGTTTTTATCTCTAGTCCCAAACACAGAAAATGTTTACATTCATTCTCCAGGCTTTCTATATCTGGACCCTCCCCCCTCAACACAGCAGACCCCAGAGAGGAACCCTCGGGGTCTTCCAAAAGTTGCCCTCATGTTCTATCAGGTTTTTCTCCAGCGGAGGAGGTTACGGCCCTGAAAACGTCAAAACAGAGTTATCCAATCCGATTTTTTGGGATTGCTGTTGCTAGGCAGGTTAACAGGTTAGAGCTGGCTGACTGTTTGACTTGGGCTTCATCACGAGGAAGAGATGGTCTCTTCACCTTCTGTGTTTGTTATTAACCAATCACATTTTGATTTATAGTGGGCGGGTCAAAGAAAAGTCCAAAGCTGACTAACTATATTTTAAAGAAAGAAAGGAGGACAGATTTTTCCCTTCAGATGAGGAACAGCTTTTAGTGAGTTCTAATCTTCAAGTATCTTAAATATCTGGTGATTCTCGCTGGCTTCCATGGATGCTGCTGCTGCGGCGGGAATGGGGTCCAGATTCATTCAGGTCTGGATTCTGTGAGAAAAAGCGGCTGAATCCTAAATGTGACTTTTTGTTGAGAGTCTTTTATTAGTCATCACTTTATTCCACCAGATAAATGTGACTGTCCCTTTAAATGTGGACTGGTGACCAAGTCCAACAACCGCCTGTAGCTGTAGAGTCACTGGGATGTTATTGGAAGGCAGCTTAATTGCAGGTTTATGGCACTGAAGGCCCGGGTTGAAAACCCAGGGACCCGCCGCTGCAAGACACACAGCTGTAGAATGTAAGAAAAGTACACCTTGCATTTTGGAGGACGAGGAAAGCCCAAAAAGTTGCACAGAACATAATGTACAAATAGAGCAACGAGGAAGAGGGTGTAGGAAATGTCCTCCAGCTCTTCAGGAGAGGACGTGTTACGCAACCAGAGCGAGGGAACCTCAGCGCTGAGGATGCCTAGTATTGTTGTAACATCAAAGCGGCGAGGAGTGGAGCAGACAGACGTGATGCATGACCACTTCAAGGCTCGGCGGCAGCAATCTGTTTTTAGAAGCCGACGGGCGACCGAGGAGGGAGAGGGAGGGCGCAGGAAGCTCTCACGCAGAGCAGGAGTCGGGACGCCTTACAATAAGCGACGCACACAATAACGGGACTAACGCGATTCCTGATCTGGGAGGTTGGACTCAGAGGATAGAACCGAGGAAATAACACAGCAGATTCTCTCTGTGGGGTTTTGGCCAACTACAATTAGCTCTCATGCCTGTACGCAGACATTTGTTGCTATGTTGAGCAGCTAATCGTAATTCACTCAGACCACAATTATAGTCCACTGAGGAGAGCTGTAAAACCACACAAAGCCTCGTCAAGGGCCCGGACATTCCTCAGTTCCACAGAAGCAGGCGCTGCTTGGCTGACAGAAGGAGAAGGAAGATTCAAAGATGAACGACTGCCCCGAAAGATAAGGAACGCTATTGTGTATTTATATATGTATATATATGTATATATATGTATATATATACATATATATACATATATATATACACGGCTCAGCCTGCAGGAACTTTTCCAGATCCTTAACCTTGTCCGTTTTTCCTGAATTCCGGCACATCAACTCCAGAACAAAATGTTTCCCTGCTGCCTGAAGTATCCACCCCACCGATGGGTGCCCCCCCACCGATGGGTGCCACGTTAACGAGATGATCAGCATCATTCTGGCTTCGCCTGACGGTGGTTATAATGTTATGGCTGATTGGATTGATGATGATCTATGATGTTTGGAGCCGTGAAGCGCTGAGGCTGGCCACATGTCATTTTATCCAACACGGTTTTTTCATCTGGACCACATTTGGACTAAATCGGTACCAATGGAGAATTTATGTCCAAAAAATAATTTTAGAGGAATAGCTCCACCTGGTGTTGGATATATGTAGGCGATCCCTTCCAGAATCCCTCCAGTCCTTCCTCATACAAAGAACTATGAGGTTTTAACATTTGAAAAAGATCCATGAAACATTTTTTGAGTTATTTCCGGAACACAGTGTTTTTCATTTTCAGCGGCGCTGAGGTTTCGGGGTCTTGCTCTTGGACCCTCGGCATGTTGCATCAGGGTCTGGACTCGAACCCCTGTATCCTGGTTTATGAACGACCGCTCTAGAATATGAAATATACCAGATTTATCTCCTCCAGTCGATTCATTTGCACCACATTTGGACCAAATCGGACCAATGGTTGAGAAATGATGACATGAAAGCCTTTCAAAATAAAGCTCCCCTACTGTTGGAAATATACAACCCACCTTTCCCAAAATCACTCCAGTTCTTCCTCACACTAAGATCTATAAATTGTGGGTATAACATTTAAATAAATATTTTTTTAGTTGTTGAGCTGCAGCGGCGGCGGACGTGGCAGCAGCAATAGCGGCGGCGGCGGCGGCGGCGGCCATGACGGTCCAGAATACCCCTGACTTATACAATAACAACCAAAAGTACTGATTGTAAAAATGAACATCAATCAAATGAAAGGAACCATCTGAGAGTTAGACCATTATGTCCTCACACCTCGAACCAGCAGTCCCATGACCGCGTGACTCCCTGAGTACCAGAACCTCCCCCTAGGAACCAAATTAGAACCGCCGACTCAGCAGGAGGTTGGGTTTTCTCTGTCTCTGTGTTCGTAGGATCTCAATCGGACCACTTCATGACAACAGAACCACTGCCACAGCGGGACTGGGTTGGAGAGATTGGGCTCATAACCCGGAAGAAGCCATTAATTATTCTCTGTGAGAATATTAAAGGGTTACGAACAGCACTTTCTGAAATATTGTTCTTAACGCTAACTAGTCCAACGCCGTCGTCCTGGACAGCAGGGAAACATCCTGGAAAAGACCCCAATCCCCTGTGTGGTACTAACAATCCCCCTGAAGTCCTCACATTAAATTTCGAGGTATGTCCATGTTTTGGATTGAGAGAGCGCCCCCGTCTGAGTAAAATATGAACTCTTACAGTGAAATATGTTATATGAAGATAGATCTCAGCGGGTCCATTCATACGAACCGGACTTGGACTAAATCGGACATACGGTTGAGAAATGATGCCGATTTTGGAGTCAGAAATATACAACTGGACTTTCCCAAAATCGCTCCAGTTCTTCATCTCACCAGGGTCTATGGGGGTTTAAAATCTAAAAATGATCCATGAAACAGTTTTCGGGTTATTGCGTTAACGCAAAGGAGCTTGGAATCTTTCACCATGAAAGAAGAAAACAAAAAAAAAATCACAGTTTATGTACGACAAAAGAAGTTGCTGAGGAATAATCCCAAAAACCTTCGGGACACCAAACTCAAGTTAGACGCTCCGAATTTATCGACCCAGCGGATCAGAGCAAGTTTCAAGAAGCCAGCATTGGCAGACGGCTAATATGTTCTAGCTATGTTCAAGAAAAAAAAAATTTGGCAGAAATCGATAACGGTCGGTCAACTTTATAAAAACCGTTCAACCCCCAAGAAAATGGTGATCCTCTACTTTCATGGTTTCATTGTGTTTAGGTTATAACAACATAATGTGGTACTGAAAACTGCCTCTCCTGACACCTGCCCCTCCCCCTTCTCCCCCTCCTTCCCATCCCTTGTCTCGGGGGTTCGACCTGGTCATACCTGGACCAGCAGGTACGACACCTGGTACTCGACCCCAGTTCTAAACTCCACCCTTTCCTGTTTTCTCTTCTGCTCTCCTATCTTCACCTTGTGCCTCTGTGAACTCCATCTGTCAGCCCCTTCGGCGGTCCCGCCACCGGCGGACCTGAGGACCGTATCAGGAATGGTTTCCCCGGATCCTGTAGGACCTAATCCCACAGGAATGAGCGGTTCTAACCGGGCCACAAGCACGAATGACTGGACAAAATCAGATGCTGCAGCAGCCTGGAATGCTTTTTACTGGCACCAACCTGAAGGATGGCGTCAACAAATGAAGCTGAACAGAAGATTAAAGTGGGATTTTAGAAATACCAATGAATTAAAAACATTCTCAGCTGTTTGTGACAAAGATGGAGACGACCTGGACTTTGTGGTCCAAGTCAAGAGCAGGTACGAACCGGACGTTTCTTCTCCTCAGCGTTAGTAAACCTGCTTTATTAGGAAAATGATCTCATTTTACTTGATTCATGAGTCGTGGACACGAGTTTTTATCTTGCGAGATAATTATCTTGTGCGATCGCGTTACTAAGTCGTTGCCACAACATCTTTTTTTCTTCTTCATTTCAGCAGAGCGGCTGTTCAATCGACCGCTAAACTAGGATTCCATCATCAGCCTTTAAAGAGAAATAGGAAATGCTTAATAAAGTATCCAGCCGAACATGGAAAGAAGAAAGCTGAAGAGAGAGAGAGAGAGAGAGAGAGAGAGAGAGAGAGAGAGAGAGAAAGTGTGTCTGGAAACAGATCTGAGATCTGTGTGTGTTCCTCTCTTTGGTGTGTAAACACACGTCATGAGATCCAGACATTCTGTGTACAGCAATAACTTCTCTATTGTTTGAACTCTCTAATCTACTTTATATGTCACACGTGTGTGTGTGTGTGTGTGTGTGTGTGTGTGTGTGTGTGCGTGTAAGTGTGTGTGTGTGTGTGTCTGTGTTTGTGTGTGTGTGTGTGTGTGTGTGTGTGTGTGTGTGTGTGTGTGTGTGTATGTATGTGTGTGTGTGTGTGTGTGTGTGTGTGTGTGTGTGTGTGTGTGTGTGTGTCTATGTGTCTGTGTGTGTGTGTGTGTGTGTGTGTGTGTGTGTGTCTGTGTGTGTGTGTGTGTGTGTGTGTGTGTGTGTGTGTGTGTGTGTGTGTGTGTGTGTGTGTGAAAACATTACCTAGAACATGTTTGACACTCTTCAGCTCCACACTTTTCTGGCTTGAACCCATTCAGACATAAAATGTAAATCCTTGCACAAAAACAGAAATGTATGAAATCATTGTTTCCAAAACCAGCAAGTAGAACCCAGCATCCAGGAAGTAGCCCTCTGTGTCACTGCTGCATCTTCATCACCATCGTCATCCTCATAAACCCACTCAGGACTGTTCCTGAAGAGACGTCCAGACCAATAAATCTCAAGATCCCCCTCTCTTCTCCGGTTTGACAAACACTCCCAGCGGGAGTGGAGCCTTCAACCATGTCCTGCTGCCTGAGCCGCTACTCACTTTTTCCAGCTCCTGCTGCAGAGAAAACGGCTCTGAGCTGCTGCTTCAGAGCTGGGAGTGAACATAAGAAGGACGAGAGGGCAGGAAACAGAGAACTCAGAGAGAGAGAGAGAGGAAGAGAGAGAGAGGAAGAGAGAGAGAGGGAGAGAGAGAGAGGGAGAGAGAGAGAGAGAGGGAGGGAGAGAGAGAGGAAGAGAGAGAGAGGAAGAGAGAGAGAGAGAGAGAGGGAGAGAGAGAGGGAGAGAGAGAGGGAGAGAGAGAGGAAGAGAGAGAGAGAGAGAGAGAGAGAGAGAGAGAGAGACAAAGGGGGTGTTTACCGACTCAGCGGTCCAGTCTAGTAGTCCATTCTTGCATGCGGGACATTGTGATCATTATGATAATAATAAAGTTTAGTTAGTTAAGTTTCCATTTCAGCAGTAAAGTTTTATCAGCTGATGGAAAATGTAAGCTAAGCTGTAATGTAAAAACTTACTGAGTAACATAAAAGTAAGAACATGAAAGCAAGTTACATGGAAAGTAATATATATATATATATATATATATATAAAATATAAAATAGAACTTTTAAAAAAGTCATTGCTTATTAAATATTTGAATTAAGAATACATTTATTTGTCATTGTTTCTCTCGCTGCTGCGTCGAGTGAACTCATGTTAGTGGGCTTTTTTTTATCCAATCACATTTCTCCACCAGGGTCTGATGGTGAAATGTCTGCGTCTGTGCCTGCGCCTGCGTCTGCGTCTGCGTCTGCTGGTGGTGCAGCAGCTTCCAGCCTGAATACCTCTGCCCGTTGATGCACACGAGATGTTTCGGTTCATTGTTGTCATATTAAATGTATTATTATTATTATATTTTTTTTCACCGATCCGATTTAGAAGTTGTGATTTAAGGCGTTTTCTTTGTCATGCCGGGGAAAGCTAACCTGCGTGGGCGTGACTCAAACCAGCATTAATATATATATATATACATATTATGAGGAAGGATATCCACAGCTCCTGGCGAGCTTTTATTTATTTTTTATTCTATTTTAAATAAAGTGAAACTTTTTGGAGGGAAAGGACTGGTCAGCCTGTCAGCTGGGAAAGGAACTTATAACGGACCTGAAACGCACCGGCGTCCTCTACAGCCGCGTTACTGGACTATTTTTCAGAGAAAGAAAGGAGGACAGACTTCATCTTCAGATGAGGAACAGCTTTGGTGAGTCTAATTTTGAAGTATCTTAAATATCTGTGGATTTTCGGCGCTGTGGTGGGAAGGAGGTCCAGATCCAGCGGTCTAGCGGTGCCGGTATGCCTGATGGCACGTCTGAAGATCCCAGCAGTTGGAATCTGAGAGGAAACGCTGTTGAATCCCACTCACTTACATTTAATGCAATGTTGCTTTCTTTCTTTTTAAAAAAAAAAAAGGGTCAGGGTTAGGGTCACCATTACTCTAACGGCGCATTGCATTGTGGGTCATGACCTAGAATGTCTAATTGAAAAGGCTGGTCAGGTGACATTTCTAGCTGATGAATAAGGATAACAATGCAGAAGCCGGCCTGTTCAACCATTTGACGTGACTACCCAGAATGCACCGCAAGGTAAACAGCAATGGCGACCTACGAGTTCAATTATTATGTTATGTTTTATATTTCTGACACTAGGTGGCGCTTTGGTTTCAAATATTTCCCAGTTAGTCCAAATTTGGTGCGTATGAATCAACTCACTCTAATAGTTCATATTTTACTCACTAGGGGGAGCTGTCTTCATGAAAAACCCTTTTTTTTTTAGACATAAAATTGAATTTGAGGAATGCAAACAGTGGGTTCGCTTGTACAACGCAGGGGATTGTGGACTGTTTGTGAGTTTTCTCCTGGTGGTTTAGCCTTTATCGAAACCATACAGTCATAAACGGTGTGACGTAGTGAAATTATTTCTCTGTGTCATTCCTCCTTTATAGACGTTCAGTAAAATCAGAACAGTATCGGCTTGTTCATGTTTTCTTCTTATATAACGATCCAAGAAAGAGGTTATTGTATCTCAGAAAATGTTATACCCACATAGACTTTAGTGCGACGACGAGCCGGATCGGTTCTGGGAAATGTTGGTTGCATATTTTTCGACACAAGGGGGAGCTCTACCTCCAAACGTTTTTCAGGTCTTAGGGGGATCTGGGGGATTTTTTGGACATAACTTCTTAATCATCGGCCCAATTTTGTCAAAATCTGGTGAATATGAATCAAGTCATAGATATATCTTGTATATCTCATAAATTACTGTAATAGTTCATATTTTATGCAGTTTGTGGACCTTTTTATATACAAAAAATATTATCCTCACATTTAATTTGGCTGTTCTTAGCTTCGATAGCTGACCGCTACTAGCTGCTATTCGGTCCCCCGCTAATGAGCCGCACACGTATTACGTCATCAAAACATGCGTGAATAAACCTGCTGTCGTCTCAGAACCACATTACCGGATCAGTAAAATAAAAACATTTAATATGCTAGAATTGGATTAGAGCCAAGCTATCTTGCTAACTTCCTTGTCCAAAGAGAATCAGGGATGGAACCACAGCGAGATAGCACACTAGCTAGGCTACTAGTCAGAGAGACAGGTGTGGAACTCATTCATGCCTGCACTTCCACACTGTTTTCAAAATGGTGCGTTTTCATTTATTGTATAAATTCTATCTAACTTATCCAAAAATCACTTTTAGCGATTATACTGTATTTTATTTCCATCCTTATGTAGGCTAACTTTATTCCTATTCTGTTTATTACCTCCGTAAAGGAGGTTATGTGCGTTTGTCTGTTTCTGTGCCTCCTGTTTGTATGTTTGAATGTCTATCACAGCGTTTTAAAAATGAAACAAATCAAAATAAGTGTTTAGGGTAGTGAAGTTACCACGTTGTTATTGCTGCCTTTGATCTATTGATTCCTTAGATCTTTCTTTTAGGTGGAGTTTGGCACTCAAGTTCAAGGGTTCCCTTCATTACTTTGATGATCCTTCGGGGGTTGAGCTGGGGACTAAGTGGGCTGAACAGAGACACTGAAGTGAGACGTGCAGGAGACGAGCAGCTACAGAGTATCTGAGAGATACTCAGGGAGTTTGTTGGAGTTGTCGGTAGATATAGAGGCTGGCGATAACTCAGACATTAATGGAGGAATCTGCATTAATTTGACTTAGCCTGTTAACTGTTGTACCTTGGCGGAGGTTTGCGTTCTCTGAGTGTTTTTTCTAGTCTTACTATTATTATTATCATACAATAATAATTAAAATAATAATAATACTAATAGTGATTATAATACATTAGGTATAGGAAAAGTCACCTGATTACAGTTTTTAACACTAACGTAACAGTTCTTGTATTTCATTCAAGTTCACCCAACTTAATAAAGAAATGAATGTTTGACGGCGATAAAGTGCGTTTGTCCATGTCGTCTCCTCTCTATAGCCGTTCCATCCCACAACGTCTGTTTTTATGTCTTCAAGTTGGAATGTTTGCTTTTTCCAAAAACAAGTATACAAGTACACAAACGGGTTTTTTCTCAGAACTGTAATCTATTACTGTTAGTCTGCTGGTTGAGTCATCGTCTGACCAAAACGCCCTGCCGCTCTTGAACGTCTCATGACCTCATACACAGATGCCTGATACACACACTGTACATGCCGCAGGTTCATATGTTCTGTACACTGATGAGCCAAAACATTATAACCAGCGGTCACCCAGGGTTGATGGATTTGCGTGGAGGAATGAAGGCGACACTGTGTTGTCTGATCCCTCAAAACAGCAAGTTCACAATTGCTTAAAATGTTGATGCTGGTTGTGATCGAAAGGTGTCTGAGCACACAGTGCACAGAAAGTTGGTCTGATGGAAGAAAGCGGGGCGGGGGCTATTAGGGGGGTTTTCATGATAGGGCTGATTTGTGTATAATACTAAAATCATACTTAGAGAACACAGATAGGTAGGTAGATAGATTTTTTCCCACTAAATGTCCCCACACACACACACACACACACACACACAGTGTACAGTGCTTGTATTGTTTCGGGTGGTTGCGCCTCAGGGGTCTTGGGAGGGAGGGGGGGTTTCCCTTCACTCTTCGGGAAGAAGGCGTCAGCGCACGAAGACAATCAGAGGATGTGTAATGACAGGATCCACTGATAATAGCTGGTTCTCTCTCACACTTAGACATCATTCCAATGAATATCTTTATCACCTCCTGAAACACACACTCCTGACAAACAGGGCCAACCACGTCTCAACGCCGCCGTTTGACCCGTCATCAGACAAAATGAACGTCATTATCCGTGTGTGGCAGAAGAATGTGAGCATCAGAGCAGGCTCTCTTCATGGTACGTACATATTTGGTCGTACAACTTATGCAGCTGGGTTTAGAGAGATTTTAACATTCATGAAAGTATAAAAAAGCACTCAGAGACTTCCAGTGAGGCCCAACAGAACCAGAGGTAGACATCATTGTGATCAGAATCAGTTAGATCCCTTCACCTGGGAAAAATTCCTGCAGATTGCTCCTCTGAACTCTCTGAATATCTCTATCTGATCTCTATTTTTATTGATGCTTTTGTCTGCTTTTACCTTGTAGCACTTCGAAATTTGACCACTTCAGCGTCTCTGTTCAGCCCACAGAACCCATTACCCTGTCCCCCCAAAAAAACATTAAAGGAATCAAAGGAGCAAAGATAGCCACATTGTGACGCATCTACTCCAAACGCCTTATTATTTTAATTTTATTTTAATTGCTGCGAAACACGTAACGTCACCAAATCCTGATCAGGCAAATATCATAATATCTCGCAAAACCGTCCTTCAGTTTTTCTGTAACTCTACTCCCAAAAAAACTAACAAACAAAGGAGTTAGGACATTACCTCCGTGGCGAAGTAAATATACTCTGACTAGAGGTCACTGGTGTGACCTCTACTGATTTCCATCAAGCTGTCATTAAAATAGAAAAAACAAATGTTTGCATTGTACATAAAGAAAAAAAGGAAGGTGTGATAAAGGAGTTTGTGTTGGTGTGAATCAAGACGCCCTTGAGGGTTTGCTCCGTTTGGAGAGGGTAGGGTTAGTTCAGACCACGGGGACCAAACAAAGCTCACAATCCCAACCACATCAGCTGTTAGCAGCTGATCCTAGGCCAGCCCACACCAGCTGATGACTCAGCCCTTTCTACACCCAGATGATGCAACGGACCCCTACTCTACACCCTTTTTTGTTTAATCACGGAACCAAAAGGAACCAAAACAGCCAAGAACCAGGTCAGAGTGAGATTTCAAATATCGTGCCAAGAGCCAGAAGCGTGACATCCAACACAGCAGTGTCAACATCTGGAGGGACAGGTGGTCCTCAGAATGTCAGCTGAGACCCTCTCCGGGCCTCATATGTCCCAGCAACAACGAGCGATTAAAGACTGTACAGACTGATGACTCAGCAGAATGTGTGACTGTGTGTGTGACTCAACTACTTGTTCTAAGCCGATTGGCTGAGAAAGCTGCTGCCCAGGTCCACACTGAAGCACTGGTCACCACAATAAGTAACTAATATTACCTGAAGACCTCGTGCGATCCAGAAACTACACCCTCACCTCTGTGTTTCATGCGGTGCAATCCAACAGGACGAGCACATTATCCCCCCCAGATGTGATGTCACGGTTCTGCTTGACACCCGCAACGTTTCATTTCAGACAGTTTGACCCACGTCTGTGGAATGCTCTCCCTGACCTTCTGAGGGCTCCACAGACGACTGAGCATGTTAAAAAAGGACTTAAAACTTTCCTTTGTAGCAGAACCTATAACTTCAAATTAACATTGTTGCTTTTTGATCATATTTGTATATAATTATTAGATCTTTTATTGATACTTTTTATCTACTTTTAACTTGTAGCACTTTCAGATTTGATCCAAATGTAAAGTGCGTACTAAATAAAATGTATTATTATTATTTTTATTATAAGTTCACGCCCACATCCATCCAATTATCCAATCACATCAACACAACGCCCCCCTTCCCTTAGTTGACGGAGTTTCCAGGACTTGTGAGTTTGGCCGACACAAGAAGGCATATCGAAGTTCGCCGTAAGACGTTATTATTTCTTTTCCTAACTGAACCTATAAGTCATCAACAGAACCGACAGCTAACAGTAACGGAGCTTCAGCGGCAGTAATATCCAGAACCATCATGACGTACTGAAAGTTTCCTTGTTTTCCGTCGAACATTTTGATTTATAACGTAAAACTTTTAATCATCTACTTGATCTCTCGGTTTATGATAGATCAATATAAACGCTGAAATATTTAGGCCACATAATGTCAGTATCGTCTCCAACATAGAGACTGAAGAACAGAGAAAGGATTTAAAGGAATAGTTCACATAAAAGTGGAAGAAAATCCCTTAAAAAGGATGCTGTGTATTTTCAAATCAAAGAGATAAACTGGAGTCTCAGGACTTCTGGAGACTTTGATTATGTTCTAGGAGCCGTTTAAAGTAATTTTGTTGTTCTTCCTAGTTTCCATTGGGAAATGTCCTGAGATTTTTGCAAAACCAAGCTCTTTTAATCTACGAAATCCAATTCCTGGTTGTTTTTGCTACCATAGCAACTTTTTCAAGGTCTTATGTATTACCATTGTATTGGGTCTTAAACAGAAAAAGGCTCTAGATACTAAAACACACAAATGTTTTAAGGGAAGAATGGAATCAAGGATGAAGGGTGGGGTACGTACTTCTTAATACGGCCGAACCAGTCCTCTGACACACCCTGCAGAGGTGGTAATAAGACTCCATCTCAGCAACTGAGATCCGTATGGTGGCATAGGCTTGTCCATAGTTGCTACATTTCGGACATGGCCACAAGAGGTTCTGGCATCGAGCATCCATCTCAGGTCATAACTCTAACCACACCTGGAATAACCCGGTTTGCATCATTCTCTACTACACATCAATCCTTGTGAGTCCATTTATCTTTGCTGTGATGGTACCGCAGCTCTTCTCCCACCTGGCCCTGCTCAGCTAGGTGCCGCTAACCTCCCTGCTTCTCTCTCCGATCCTCTGCCCGTCATAATCTCTGCTTAGGAGAGTAAAGCCTATTACAAGACATTTGCATATGCCCGCCCCCGGTGTGAGTCACTTAAATATCGCCCCATTTCCGCAACATCTTGAAAAATACATTGGTTATATGCAAAGCAATGGAATGCACTATAAAACCAGCACTTTGGGCGTCGTTAGGTGTTCCTGCAGTAGTCAGCACCATCTGAGGAAGGTCCGCTGGTGAACCGGTGATGGGGTCATGGATACTCATGGTCCTGACATAAGTTAACAGATCCCACAGAAGAGCTACTGTAGCACAAACGTCGGGAAAAGTTACTGCTGGTTCTGGTAGAAAACGAGTCAAAACACACAACGCCATCCCAGAGCTGCTCTGGTGGCACTTATAACAATAACAATAATAAAAATAACACGGTGAAATAATGAAAAACAATAAAGGAATAGCTAAAAGCCTTTCGGTAGAAGGTTTAAGATGAGACTTGAACGACACTCTGAAGGAAAATCATCCGTCCTCTTAAGTTTTCAGTCTAAACTCTGGATCGTAAACAAGACCTCTGCCAGAGGAGCTCAATCTCAGTAAGTGCTCATGAGGGATTAAAAGATGTGAAATATAGTCCGGCGCCAGGTCGTTAAGAGCCTTAAAAGAATGAATAAAATCTTAAAATCAATCCTCAAATAAGTCCACAAAGGGCTTCACAATAATGCAGGTGGTTCTAATGTTGTGGCTGATTGGAGTGTGATGCAATGTCAATGTCAAAGAATGACATTCGCTTAATTCCTTAAAAATAATTTCCCTATTATAGGTTAAATAAAAAATACAAATATAAGCCCAGTAAACCACATTACATTAATAAAATCAACAGAAATTCCTGGTTTTTAAGGGATATTAAAAATGGTTGTTTTTTTTTCATCGTATTTTTATTATGAATATTAGTATTTATGATAATAATAATATTGTTATTTGTATTATTATTATTGTACCATGAGAACAAAATAGTCATGAACTTGGAAGGTTTTTGTTTCATTTCCTTATTTATCAAACAATCTGAATTAAATAACAGAAATATTAGAAAGTACGTTTTTAAAGGTGAGATATTCAGATTATTGTACGTAATAAAATCTGCTCCACCAAAAACAGAAAGTTGGTTTTTTTTGGGGTTCGAATATCGCCAACGGAAACATTCCAGAAGAACCTCCGAATCTACAAAGTTCTACAAAACAAACTTCTAGTGTTTTTTGTGTACAATGCTGCCAAAAAGCATCTTTTGTAAATAAAATAAAACGGAGCCCCTCTGGTAACTCCTTCCCAGGAGATAATAACTCCTCCCCATGCTTTATTTAGTCGTAGCCACGAGATAATAACTCGTTCCCTAGACTTCAATCCTTAATATATTGTAGCAAGAACCTGATAACTTGTGGGAACGAGTTACTATCTTAAGGACACAATTTAATAAAGCGTGGGAAAAAGTTATTATCTCACGTGGGAACGAGTTACTACATTTTTTCTTCAATGTCGATGTAAATAAAAGATGAGAAGCCCGTCTGTTGACATTGAAGAAGAAAAAAAGATCTTGTGACAACGACTTAACAAGGAACGGGAACTAGTTAGAATCTTAGCGTTAGCTCATAACCAAATAGAAGCTAAACTAGCGTCTTAGTCGTGACACTACGTCTTGCCTGGTGACTGTTTGTTTAGAGCTTCCAGGTTTGATCCATAACATCAGAGCGGTACCAAGCAAACGGGCTGGAGTGCATCAGAACCATCAGTGGGTATCTACACTCACATTTCCTTCTCTGTGTGAGGAGTCAATATAAACGTAGGACTTACACATTACTGATCCCATACTGCTGCTGCTGCTGCTGCTGCTGCTGCTGCTGCTGCTGCTGCTGCTGCTGCTGCTGCTGCTGCTGCTGCTGCTGCTGCTGCTGCTGCTGCTGCGGCTGCTGCGGCTGCTGCTGCTGCTGCTGCTGCTGCTGCTGCTGCTGCTGCTGCTGCTGCTAAAACAATCCACTTAGAGAGGAGGACCTGAGCCCCGCCGCCAGACCAGAGTCCACGCCGTCCACCGCTACATAGCACGCACACATGAGTCCTGCGGTCCTGTGGTCCTGTGGTTCCTGTGGTCCTGTAGTCCTGTGGTTCCTGTGGTCCTGTGGTTCCTGTGGTCCTGTGGACCTGTGGTTTTGTGGTCCTGTGGACCTGTGGTCCTGTGGTCCTGTGGACCTGTGGTTCCTGTGGACCTGTGGTCCTGTGGACCTGTGGTCCTGTGGTCCTGTGGACCTGTGGTTCCTGTGGACCTGTGGTCCTGTGGTTCCTGTGGACCTGTGGTCCTGTGGTCCTGTGGTCCTGTGGTCCTGTGGTTCCTGTGGACCTGTGGTCCTGTGGTGCTGTGGTACTGTGGTCCTGTGGACCGGTGGTCCTGTGGTCCTGTGGACCTGTGGTCCTGTGGTGCTGTGGTCCTGTGGACCTGTGGTTTTGTGGTCCTGTGGACCGGTGGTCCTGTGGTCCTGTGGACCTGTAGTCCTGTGGTCCTGTGGTCCTGTGGTCCTGTGGACCTGTGGTTTTGTGGTCCTGTGGACCGGTGGTCCTGTGGTCCTGTGGTCCGGTCCTCACAGCCGCTTGCTCGCCCTCAACATTCAGCTTTAGCGTGTGAGAGAGTCAGAGAGTGCGAGGGGGACGGACTGAGGCATGGGAATGTGTGTGAGGCTGTGATTTGACCAGAGCGGGGGTCTCAGCCTCTCCTCCAGCCTTGTGACCCACTGAGCGGCTCAGTGTTTTACCACGGTTCACACAAATACCCTCAACAATGCCTCCATCAGGCAGCGGGGACTTCCCTTCCCATCTGCTTCCTTCCCTGTTTACTCCGGCCTTTCCTTTCCCCCTTTTCCACGAGAAGACGAAGAGAGAGCCAGAGAAATAAAGAATCAGATGTGACGAAGGTCCGATTCAACCCACAGCTGTGTCCTTTATGGACTCATTAAGTTTTCTCCACTGAGGAAAGAGGATATTTTCACCGATGGTGTCCGTCTGTCTACAGAAAAACGACTTGATTTGCATCAAATCGTACCCCGAGGTAGGAGGTATTTTTTCCGCTCATCCGGGATCAGGCCGCGGTGGCAGCAGGCTAAGTAAGGATTTCCCAATATCCTTCTCCGTAGAAACACTCTCCAGCTCATCGTGGGGAATCCCACAGGGACCCCCCCAGGTCTAGCCTTGGAACACCAGATTGGAACCTCCAGTGAGTTCTGGGTCTACATCAGGGTCTCTTTCCAGTTGGACTTGGCTGAAAAACCTCCAAAGGGAGGCGTCATAGAAGCATCCTAGTCAGACGCCTGATCCAACTCAAGCAGCTTCTCTACTCCCAGGTCTGCCTGGATGTCTGAACTCTTTAAGGCTGAGCACAGCCACCCTATGAAGGAAGCTCACTGCAGCCGCTTCTATCCTTGACCTCATTCTTTGGGTCTCCACCTAGACCGCATGACCAGATGTGAGGGTTGGAACCTAGATGGACCAGTAAGTTGAGAGCTTTCCTTACGACTCAGGTTTTTCTTCACCACAACAGACCGATGCTCATGACGTTTGTTGCCTTTGAACAGACAACGGTCAGGGCATTCCATCCTGAAACCTTTAGTCGCATGGACCCGATCCTCTAGTTCTCCGGGAAAACTCCAACACGACGGCACACAGTCGGGAGCTTGTGAGTATTCCCTCAACGCCCGACCTCTCTCACCGCGGCCAACTCCAGAGAAGGATAAAGTCCAGCCTCTCTCCAGGATTTTTGATCCAGAACCGATGCTGTAGGTGGAGGAGAGCTGGTACCGCTTCATCTGCTGCACAAGCTCAGGTTCTTTCCCAGCCAGACAGGTGCGGTTCCATGTACCTTAAACTAATTACCTGCTGTAGGTACAGCTTTGCATCTGACTCCAATGCCCCTCCCTGCAGGTGGTGAGCCCACAGGACGGTGTCTCCATGAAATATGTTTGGTCTGGGCCCGGTCCAGCCCCATGGAAAAAGGCCCGGCCAACCAGACGCTCGCCGAATTTAGTCTCAGTCACCTGTGTCATCTGTTCTTATTAGTTTGTATCATATTTATTCCACATTAATCTGAGAACATCTTAAATCACAGAAAGACTTTTCCAGGTTCTCATGATGATGAGAAAGGCTTTCCCCGTTGTTCTCCAGCAGGTCCTCGGCGTGATCACGCAGCAAGCACAGCTTACTTCCTTCAGGCCGATGTTTGGAAGTTCTCCACCCCTCCCCTCACTGTCAGTGTCACCAGCTGTTTTGGAAGCCAGAAAAAAGTTTCCCCCTCCACATTCGATTGTCCCCCCGACGCCTTCCACCTCTTCCTCCTCTCCCATGCTCCTGAGGTGAACGTGCGTCACAGGCCCGAGTGCTAAAAATAGAAGCACCTCTAGGATAAATCACCTTTCTACATGGCTGGATGTTTGCGTGTGAGGGTGTAAAGGCTGAACACAGAACAGCAAGAACCTTCTCAGGAGAGGACATTTTTAAATCTTTGTTTTCTCCGGCTTTTAATGCCAGTTGACCTTTGACATTTCTACTTGATCTGCTCTTTTTAAATGTTATTTTGATTCTTATTTTATTTTATCTTTTTATCTTGCTTGAATTTTATCTGATTATCTGATTCGTCTAGTATTCCTGTAATTTATGTGGTTATTTGTGTCAGTCGTCTGGAGCCTCTTTTAGAGGCTAAGATTCTAACCATCTCTATGAAACTACCGTGTAGTCAAAAACAAGATCATGGTGAACGCCTGACGACATGTGTTTAACTCATCACCACATGTGTTTAACTCATCACCACATGTGTTTAACTCATCACCACATGTGTTTAACTCATCACCATGTGTGTTTAACTCATCACCAAATGTGTTTAACTCATCACCACATGTGTTTAACTCATCACCACGTGTGTTTAACTCATCACCACGTGTGTTTAACTCATCACCATGTGTGTTTAACTCATCACCACATGTGTTTAACTCATCACCACATGTGTTTAACTCATCACCACGTGTGTTTAACTCATCACCACGTGTGTTTAACTCATCACCACGTGTGTTTAACTCATCACCATGTGTGTTTAACTCATCACCACATGTGTTTAACTCATCACCACATGTGTTTAACTCATCACCATGTGTGTTTAACTCGTCACCAAATGTGTTTAACTCATCACCACATGTGTTTAACTCATCACCACATGTGTTTAACTCATCACCATGTGTGTTTAACTCATCACCACATGTGTTTAACTCATCACCATGTGTGTTTAACTCATCACCATGTGTGTTTAACTCATCACCACATGCGTTTAACTCATCACCACATGTGTTTAACTCATCACCACGTGTGTTTAACTCATCACCACATGTGTTTAACTCATCACCATGTGTGTTTAACTCATCACCACATGCGTTTAACTCATCACCATGTGTGTTTAACTCATCACCACATGTGTTTAACTCATCACGACATGTGTTTAACTCATCACCACGTGTGTTTAACTCATCACGACATGTGTTTAACTCATCACGACATGTGTTTAACTCATCACCACATGTGTTTAACTCATCACCACACGTGTTTAACTCATGACCACATGTGTTTAACTCATCACCACGTGTGTTTAACTCATCACCACATGTGTTTAACTCATCACCACATGTGTTTAACTCATCACCATGTCTGTTTAACTCATCACCACATGTGTTTAACTCATCACGACATGTATTTAACTCATCACCACATGTGTTTAACTCATCACCACGTGTGTTTAACTCATCACCACATGTGTTTAACTCATCACCACGTGTGTTGAACTCTACACGACATGTGTTTAACTCATCACCACGTGTGTTTAACTCTACACCACATGTGTTTAACTCATCACCACATGTGTTTAACTCATCACCATGTGTGTTTAACTCATCACCACATGTGTTTAACTCATCACCAAGTGAGTTTAACTCATCACCACATGTGTTTAACTCATCACCACGTGTGTTTAACTCATCACGACATATGTTTAACTCATCACCACATGTGTTTAACTCATCACAACATGTGTTTAATTCATCATAACATGTGTTTAACTCATCACAACATGTGTTTAACTCATCACGACAAGTGAGGAAATCATCACCACATGTGTTTAACTCATCACAACATGTGTTTAACGCATCACGACATGTATTGAACACATCACAACATGTGTTTAACGCATCACAACATATGTTGAACGCATCACGACATGTGTTTAACTCATCACGACATGTGTTTAACTCATAAAGACATGTGTTTAACTCATAAAGACATGTGGTGACACATGTCAGAAGGCGCCACAGAGGGCAGTGAGAACAGCGGGAAAAATCATAGGGAATTCCCTTCCGACAAAGGCGCTGCCTGAGCACATCCACCTGTGGGCACCGAGACCCCGCCCACCACTGTCACAGAAGGTTTACTCTACGACCCTCCGACAGACGGAACCAAGGTAATAGCTGTAGAACAACTAGGTTCTGAAACAGCTTCATTCCCAGAGTAATCAGATCACTGAACCCTTCCACACACCCCCGTCTCCCACCTGTGCAAATGTGAAATGTTCAACATGTTTGCACTATTACTATTGTTTTTTACATGTACCATGTGCAATTATAATATGTTTCTTTTTACAATTGTACTATAGTTTTTATAATGATAGGATTAAGTATTGCAGTAATCCTGAATCTGTGTCGGTTTACCAATTACCTCATGTGCAGACTCTCATTCCTTTATTCTAACGAATGTTTTGTACATTTTATTCAAAGTCATTTCTTTTTATTTGTATTTATTCAGGTGTAATCTCATTTCATCCAGCAGGGTACCTGACCGCTGGATAATCTCAAGGACAATAAAATCTACTCTTGAATCTTGATTCTTCTTCTCCAACACTGACCGAGCATTAAAGACTCGGAGCCAGAACCTGACGGAGCACCGGTTCTTTGCTTTTCAGCAGCCTAAGCACCAGCTCCTAGCTCCCAAACCTGGTGCCGGACAAGCACCAACTCAAGAGCCGAGAACCGGTTACGTTATACGGTGACGTAACGGCGTGGCTCTGACTTGGCTCCTTGCCAATGGAATAGCAAACATGTTCTTAGGAGGTGCGCGAAATGAACCAACTAAGCACTGGTACTAGCACCGGTACCAAACTAGCACCAGGTTATTTTTGGTGGAAAACGGGTTTGAGGGTTCACCCTGGTTCTGATAGAAAGGTTGTGAGGACACAAAGCGTGACCTGCACAACATGGGTAGTTATAATGTAATGGCTCATGAGTGTAGCTATGCTAATGTCACTTAGCTAAGCTAGCTTCAGGTGTACATTTGTGTGTCTTGTGCCAACAGGTTCTCCTAGATTCTGCAGGGCTGGCCTCATGCATTCTGGTCAGTCAGCCGCATTCACTCGACCCGCTCAGCGCCGATCCTCTGAGATCCTCTGAGATCCTCTGAGATCCTCTGAGATCCTCTGAGATCCTCCGTCTCATTCTTCAGCCACGTGATTTTGTTCGTAGCTGGACACAGTTGGCCTCGGTCCAGCTGAGAACAAGAAAAGACAAACACTTTCCAAAGGATATGGTGATCTCCACTTCACTACCGCCATTCCCCGCATCGGAGACAGGAAGAGGAAGCAGAGAGAATGCAGCTCTGACGTCATCATAACAAAAGGCTGGGGGCCGAGGGGTGGGCCCCCTGGGTAATACCGCAAACCCTGAGCAGCTAACAGACGTAACCTCCAAACATCTCTGTGTGGTGAACCAGGTTAATAAATAAATTATGCATCAGCGCTTAAAGTTGGGTTTGGGTTATTCTGGCCGCACACTAGAGGATTTTCAAATCTCGACTGACTTCAAAAACGGACATTGTTTTTACACGGGACCGTTTCAACCGATTTCTAGCATGATAACCTTCCAAACGATAACTAGACGATTTATCCAGAGGGCGAGACCACACCCACATGTTTGTAGTGAGGATTCCACAGTGGAGATTCCACAGACGCGAGATCTCACAGAAACTCACGCGACAAAACGTGACTTCAGAAGTAAAACAAACATGGAGGACGGAGGACGTCCTCTTGTGATTTATCTTTATTCTAATAATAATAATTATTATTATTATTATTACCATAATTATTATTATTAATATTATTACCATTATTATTTTTTGTTATTTATTATTATTATTGTTTTGTTATTGTTATTATTATTGGTATTAGTATTTTTATTATTTAATTTTTATATTATTATTGTGTTTTATTATTGTTATTTTTATTATTATAAGTATTATTATCATTATTTATTTATTTATTTTAATTATTGCATTTTACTATTGTTATTTTTATTAGTAGTATTAGTATTATAATTTTTTTTGCTGGTTTTTTGTTTTATTATTGTGTTTTGTTATTATCATTATTATTATTATTATTATTTTTATTTTTTTATTTTTGTGTTTTATTATTATTATTTTAACTATTATTATTAGTATTATTATTTTTATTATTATTTTTATTTTTTATTATTGTGTTTTATTATTATTATTTTTATTATTATTAGTATTAGTATTATAAAAAAAAATAGTTTTTTTGTTGTTTTTTGTTTTATTATTGTGTAACATTATTTTTATTATTATCATTATTATCATTTTTTTATTTTATTTTTTTTTATTATTGTGTTTTATTATTGTTATTATTACCAAATGAACTACAGCAAGATACAAATCTGAAATATTAGCGCCAACTTGTAGGAAGGCAAAACGATCCTTGAGGTCCACAGAGCTTCACCCTTGGAGGCAGACGTTGTATCAGTGTGCATGAGCAGCTTCTCTCTCTCTCTCTCTCTCTCTCTCTCTCTCTCTCTCTCTCTCTCTCACGACACTCTCCAAGAATCCACTACTTCATCTGAAGTGATCCACATTTCTACTGACAGTGTTCAAAGACAGGAAATGAGCCGCTCTCTCAAAGACATACTGTCCTCCTCTCTTCTCTCTCAGCTGCACAGAGCATCCAAACACAGTTACATTCAGCATCCTCCTTCCCTGCAGCTCGACCTTTTACACTGGAAAACATCTGAAGGTCGCTCCTGAGGTCCCTGCAACACACCCGCCTTTGATAAAGCCCCCGTTTTGAGGGGCGTTCACAGATGGAGAGGGGGCAGGGCGCTCTCTTCAACAGAGCGTCAAAATGAACAGAAATATGATTGTCTGTGAGCGGCTGGCTCTGTGGCAGCAAACATCCTGGCAGCTCCTCCTGTGCCGGGACGTTTCCTCTCCACAGAGAACCATGAACGATGAAGATTTTGTGAATAATGCATCGGGGATGGACGGCATGAAGAAGATTTACGCGCCCTAGTGTCATCGGCGGCCATGACTCATGCTGTCAGGTGGTCTAGCGGGGGCGTGAGTGTGTAGGTGGGATGTAGGAGGCAGGTGGTTACATGCTGGTGTAGAGGTAGACTCCTGCAGAACGCTGATTTCTCACATATCTTTCTTTACATGTAACGATATGAAGGTTCACTTCCTACTTCATTAGGCTGATGTAAATATTCATTATCAACCAAACGACACAAACATTGACGCAAAATAAGGAACCATTTAAGTACTTTATAGAAAAAGAAAATCTCCTCTTGACTCCATCTTTGATCCTCAGCACCGACCGCATTGATTTCTTTAGAGACTGACCGGAAAACAAAACAAACACACTTCGCATCTGAGACTGAACAGAAATAAAACCAGTTTCTTCAGGTTGAAACTGTAAACAACTCTAAACAAAATCAAAAACTCCTCCATTCTCACATCCACTCAGCTTAAGAATTTTGCATCATTGTCAAGATTCAGTCTCTTATGTTCCAGAATCCTCACAAATCTGGCACCTCAGACCTCCTGCACCCTCAGGCCCTGCTCCTCCCTCCTTCTCACTGCTCCTCCTGTCACACCGACCACCATTCTGCTCAATTTGAAATCATTATGCTTCAAATGTAAGATAAGAGACAAATATTTATTTGATTTTCTTGTTTTGATCTTGTAATCCTGGTTTTATTTTTATCCTCATTGTTAATTTGAATATATATATATATTTATTTATTTTTAAAAATAATTATATATAGAGATTTTTTTATTTTCGTTTTTTTACATATATTTATTTGTAAAAAATATTTTTTTCTTTTCTTTTCTATTTTTTACATACATATATATATATATTTTTTTTACATATATATATATATATATATATATATATACAAATATATATATAATGTTTTTTATTTAACATATTTATTTACATTTTTATTTACATTTAAAGATTTTTTTTTTGATTTTTTTTACAGATTTATATATATATATAGATTTATTAATTTTAACTTTTTTTATTTTTTAATTTGCAGTGTGCAAAAAGAGTGGGACAGAAACAATAATAGACAATAACATTAAGACTGTAGCTGTGATAGTGATTGTTTGAAGCAGACAATAGAGAGTAGAATAAAAACAGTGATAATCAACAATACTAAGGCCGTGGGTTTAATGGACGATAGAAAGAAACATGAAATAACAAAAAAATAATAGTTAGGAATAGTTCATGTTGGAATGCTCGGGTCAGACGGGAGGGTGTCATTTTATATTACATATAAGTCCCTCTTCTCTTTGTACTCTTATCCTACAGTACAACATTGGTTCTCTGCAGCTGACTCCTCCCCCGAGGAGGGGCGGAAGCAGGAATGAGAGAGCCCCCTGCTGGTGAAGCTCCAGTACTGCGTGTGTGAATAAACAGAGATACCCTCAAGAATCCTGCTCTGGTTCTGCAACAGTAGGCAAGTTGACTGTATATTACTGTATATGGACCCCTTATTTCCATCTAGAGCACAGCAGAGAGTTTGTTTTTAATTCAAAATGTCAAGGAATTCATTGGGAAAGTAAGAAGAAATGAGTTCTACAAACACGTCCCAGACAAAACCGTCAGGAGACGTGATGGACCGACAAAAAAAAAAGTACTGGAAATCATAGAAGAAGCCCATAATAAGGATGAATCCCACAACAACGAAAGTGGATCAGAACCACCAACTTCACGTTTCATGCAACAATAAATGAGGTAGATGAAGAGGAGGTAGACCTCTGTGGAAGCCGGGAAAAATATTTCTGCTTTTAATATAACAGAAGATGATTTTGATGCTCACGTAACATTTTGGGTGCGTTTAGCACAGAAACACGACCTTGCTGATAACTTCATGTTCCAGGAAACGTCTCCCACACGAACAAATACGAAGAATCACGCCGACGGTTTGTTGATGTTTGGATTCTTAGCAACAGTTGATGTATTTAAACTGAGAAAATACTGATGTACAAGAAAACCTTTGCTCTTTTTTTACAGCCTCATCCAGTGATTTTATTATGCATTTTATTCAAAGCCATCCACAGAGCTGTGGAAAAACTGTTTGGCCTTCTCCTGATTTCTTCCACCTCCGTCTGGATCTGAAACCAAACTCTGCTAGATCTTCAAAGAAACCAACGAGAAAGAAAATGAATTTTTCCCTCTTAACAACTAAATCCAGAAAACTATACCGACACATCTTCATCACTTTCCCGAGAGGACATTCCAGAAGAGATAAGGAAGAAGGTGGTTGAAACCATCAGTCTGGGACGGGTTCCAAAGCTGGGTCTTAGACTCTGAGACTCCACAGGTCCACAGTGAGACACATCATCTATAAGGAGAAGAGCTGGAACAACAGAGAAACTTCTCAGAAGTGGACCTCCTTCCAAAGTTCTTCAAAGAATATCAATTTGGAAGGAGCTGCAGGCTCCTCTCACCTCGGAGAGGTCAAAGGTCATGGCTTAACCATTCCAAAGACACCGGACCATCATGCCAGACTGGCGAGGAGAATGTCAGGTCATCATTCTGTGATTCTGAACTGCAGCTGGGTCCAGCAGCAGAAGGAAGATCCAAGCAGAAGAGTAAGTCCACTTCTGAATGACTGAAGAGGTTCAAGTTTTGGAGAGACCTAGTCAAGGCCTGGACCTGAACTCCATTCAGACGCTGTGTGTGGACCAGAAAAGACCGGGTCATACTCACACACCCTCCGATGTGGTTTCACTGAAGCAGCTCTAGAAAGAAGAGTGGGCCAAAATTCCACCACAGTGATGTCATCAATCATATTGAGCGTATAGTTTCAAGATCAAACACGGTGTAGTCTGAGATGTAGTCTGCCCCGGACCCCATGCTCAGCCGAAACCAGCTCGGTTTCCATAGTAACGCTCCCCACCAGTCGTCCTTCAGACCCCACACCCGTCACGCCACCGCTGCTAAGACCCGCAGGAAGTGCGGCGATGGAGGATGCCGTGCGTCACGCTCCAGCGTGGCACATTAACCTACTTCCCCAACAGCCGGGAAAATAACCCGGATGCAGTTCAGGAGAGGAGATCGTTGCGAGGAGGAGAGAATGCTGAGGGGAAGAGTCCAGATGGAAGGGAAAGATATGATGAAGGAGAAGAGGAGCAGGAGGGAAAGTGAAAGGTAGAAGAGGACATAAAAGTAGAAATAAAAGCATGTGTCTGCACATAAAGATGAATTTGTGAGATGAACATTTTGGTAAATGCTGAGAGGAATTTGTGCAGGAGGTTTATTGTATTTACAGTCACCTTCACAAAAAAGCTCAGGTCAGCAGAATCCTTCTCTGCAAACACGAACTCTGATGGATCCATCAGTGAAATGAGGTCACGCTCGATACTCCTGAACACGCCGGTGACCACAGGAAAACACACACATCCATCAAAGTCAGATGTCTCCCCTGCTCTATCCTCATTCCTCCTCTCTGCCCATGTGCAGAGCATCCCTCTGCCTTCAGCGGTCCTGATGAGAGGATGGAGATCCCCTGCATCTCCATCATCTGCTCTGAGACCCTCCCATTTCCAGCAAATCCAAGGATGTCCCTGCCTGTATGTTCTGCCCTTTTACACACATCTCAGGACCACCGAAACCAGCCAAAGCAGGAGGGTATCCAAGAAAATACTGCTCTCTCGCGCGTTTCCCCCAGAGACGCGCTAACGATCTGAGCGTGGAACACATGACGAGAAAAATTAAGGCGGGGGGAAATGCTTAAAAATGGGACCACCTACCGACATGGGTGATGACGCACCGCGCCCTCTGGAGCAGCTCCTGGACCGACATCTCGTCTTCTCTCAGCCAGCACAGCATCTCAGGGTGTGGGTTACATCCACTCCCCCCCACTCTCTCTCTCTCTCTCTCTCTCTCTCTCTCCTGGTCTCTCTCCCCGCTGCCACGCCTCCCCTCCTCACCCTTCTGTCCACCTTTTACCCCGAGATCCAATTTCTTTCTATCTTTTCTCCTCTTTAATCTCCTTCTTTCCGGTTGTGTGTTCTTTTAATTATGATGAAGTCGTGCATCTCCTTCATCTGATCACAGCACGTCCAAATCCATCCAATCACAGAGCGTGAAGATGACGACTGGTGATGCCGAGCCCAGTCAGGGAGCCGAACGAACGGTGATCCGGGAAATGAACAATCGGTTTGTCAGCCAGGTGAAATAACCTGAGCATCAGTTATGGGTCAAAACAGAAACTTCTTCAATGAGCCAGTAGAAAATCAGCAGCTTCTGTTTTTCTGTCCAGGAAGAAAATTATTCAACCCCCCCCGAAAAAACAAGGAATAAAATAGATACAATTAAGTGGATTAAAAGACTCATGGGGCCCAGAAGAAAACCTCCAGAGAAAGTTCCGTTTTCATGATGCAGCTCAGCAAAAATAAAGTAGTCCACGAAGTAATCCTCAGAAAAAAACACGGTGATTTGTTCTTATGAAATGTAAACAGCAATTAGAACCTAGAAAAAAATAAAAGATGGCCCTAAGGAATTAAAAAAATGGGGGGAAAAAGAAGAAATCTAAATGAATGTCCTCTGAAAAGACTTTTCGGGGAAACGGAACTCTGCTCTGATGTTCTGGTTGTTCTAATAAAGAAGCTGAGTCACACCGAGAGGCAGGGAATCAGATGGAGGCGACACCTGCCTCCGGGGCAGACACCGAGGGGAGGCTGGACCGATGAATGGGTGGGGGTTGACAGGTCCGGGAGGAAAATCCTGGCGCCTAGATTTTTGCTCAACGTGGACCGGAGCTAAGGAAACAAACTCATGTATTACCTAGTTTTAAATCAGAAAATGGAAACAATATAAATATAGTTGTCACTAAAATTAACTAAGGGCATTTAATTCACAATGATTATCTCACGAGGGCTCATACAAAACAAATTCAATATCCTTTGTGCATTCCTGCTTTGTCAGATCCCCATATTATAAAGCTGTAGACACAATTTTCAGGAACAGAGTCTCTGGATACTTTTCTTTGGGTTGTAGATGTAAGGTTAAGTGGGTTCTATAATTGCTGTCCTGAAACTGCTCTCTCTAGGGCTACAGCATCCTTTCCGTTTCATCAGTGCCCCATAACTGCAAATCCAGTTCCTTGTTTTTCATGAAGGCAAACAATGCCAGGCAGAGGCACTAGCTTGCCTCCATCAGACCCATGGGACAACTGAGATTGCCTGGGAGACGACCATTAGCTGGAGACATCTGCGGCCTTACTTAGCCTGCCAGCCATTTACAGACACTATAGGTTGTCAGACCCCCAGACACAGCAGCTGGGAGATAAGGCACAGCATGAACCAAAGAGAAATGCTCTGACTAATACTGCAATACTGCAAAACCAATAATAGCAGCTACGATGATTCCCATAATAATTCAGTAATAACAACATACACGGATCAGTCATAACATTATGTGCCAAAGGGTGTGACAGTCCCATTTCAGAATGACAGGCAAATTATTCAGGGTGTAAATTTAGCTTATAAATAAAGCCTATGTCAATAATGTAGATAGGGTGTCATCCAACTGGACAGAAACTAAAGTTCTGGTTCCTAGTCAGTAGTTTAAAGTGTTAACATTTAACTCAACTTTTGGGGCGTAATGTTCTTCTAGGGTATAGTGTATTCTTTTTAAGATATATTCGTGTCTGAATCATTCATCCAAACCACAAGACGCAAGTGTTTCACGTGGAAAAAAAGAGTAATTTGAGGTAATGAGAATGTAAATAAGAGAAGAAAGATTGTGCGAGCGTTGGGTAAAGAGGGCGGGACCTACTCTAGTTCATGGCATCTGATTGGATATCATGAAGTGACGTTACCGGAAGTTGTATTCTCTCCTAAGGCGGGAAGACACACATGTCAACAACCGCTCTTCCTGACGGCGAAACAACCTGTTAACAGAGGAACTGTTATTGTCAGGTAACACAGACATTTAAGTTACTTTATACATTACTTAATAGTTACTTTATATTCTACAGCGGAACGTGTCTGCGCGTGTAACAAACAGCGAAACACTTGGCTTATCCTGGTAACGGGTTCATAGTAAGAATGCTAACATACTGTTAGCTACCGTGAAGTCAAACTAGATGCATAATTCGAATTTAACTAAAATATCTCTGGTAAATAATCGCCGATTTAGGTCAATAGTTATGGCGGTGCTCGGTCAGTTCCCCTTATTCTGACATAGCTACTATTTATCATTTAAAAATATGTTTAGCTCTGCTTTTCCATATTAACCTACCACATTGCTTTCTCAATGTTAAGCTAACGTTTAGTCATTATTTTTTGTCCGACACCTTTTTTTTAATTTACATTGTTTTTGTATGGAGTTCTCATACTTTTTCACTCCAGGTCTCATTCACTTTGTAAGTAATATAGCGGCCTTGCGTTTTTCATCAAGTTGGTCTATTATTTATTCATTCATTTTCTGTAACGTACTCTTCACCGATCGGCCATAACATTATAACCTCTGGTACGCTGAATCATAATAGCACTTATGTACTAGTAAGCGTGGCCCCTGTCAGTGGGTGAGAACAATTAAGGCAGCAAGTGATCATTCTGTCTTGAAGTGGTTGTGTTGGATGCAGGAAAAATGGGAAAACAAAAAGTTCTGAGCTATTTTGACAAGCGCGGAATTGTGATTGGTACACGACTGGGTTAGATTATCTCCAGAAAAGCAGGTCTTGTTGGGTTTTCCTGGTTTGCAGTGTTTAGTAGCAGTGGTCTGTGGAGGGAACTACAGAAACATCCAGACCCCACCATAAACAACACTGCTGCCTCAAAATCATAGGAAAAGTCGCTCCAGTAGCATTTTCATAAAACCGATGATCCTGGATGATGATTTGTGGAGCGATGAATCTAATCTGGATCATTTGTTCCTGTGAGATTTGGTTGTTTCAAACAGCTGATAAACAGTATATTTAGCCGTCAAACCTGACGGAAGCAGCAGTAATACAATGTCAGTTGAATTCTGCTCTCGCCTATATTAGATTGATCCGTGTCTGCAGGCTCGTTGACTCCTGTGTGTTTTTGTTGCTTTTACAGAATCGAAGGAGTCATGCAGGCCTTTCTAAAAGGAGCAACGGTTCAGACTGCCAGACCTCAGAAGTCAGCGGCAGGGCCGGGTACAGAGAAGAAGGCCAAGGCTGTCCCTTGGGTAGAAAAATAGTAAGTACAACCTCAGACTTGTTTGTATGTTGACAGTTTGTATGTTTTTTTACTACCTCTAACTAGGAGGTTGTCATTTCACCTATATCTTTGTTGGATGGGTTTCCATAAAACCTGGTGCGGGGCGTTGAAGAAAACTTTTTTCTTTTTTTTTACTCATTATGGAGGAGAACAAATCATTTTTCAAACTTTTCTAATTCATTTCGTTTTTTTTTCCAAATAGGGAAAATGTATGCTCATACCTTCCACGTCAAATATTTGAATGCCTCTCTTGTAAGAAAGGACGGGTAACTGTGTAACGTTGACCTATTTATTCATCTATTTATTTGAGTAATCTCATACCGTACTACCTGAGCGAGGGAGCTCCACTAAATACCCTCAAACTCAACGTTGTAACCGTCACACATCTCAGCGATCTCCACCGCTACTGCAGGACGTCTGTCTTCACGCAGCTCTCCTGGCGAGTAGCTGTCATCCCTCAGGAGTTCTGCTCTGAGGTTGCTGGTGTTTCAGGACTTATCACCAGGAGTTGGTTCTGATTCTGATATTCTGCTCTCCTCATCCATGTTACGTATCTGCTGATGTGACAGACGATCGATGAGTGAGCCAACATTAACAGGTTGTGTTTCTGCAGCAGACCAAAGTGCATAGATGAGGTAGCCTTCCAGGAGGAGGTGGTGGCCGTGCTGAAGAAGTCTCTGACTGGAGCAGATGTAAGTACCGGGTTCTGATAATGTTCTAATCTGGGTTCACATCCAGACGTCAGCGGAAATCTGAGCGTACAGAAAGAAACTCTGCCGCGTTCTTTCTTTCCAATCCAGACTAAATCATATATGTGCGACCGTATCCAACCTTTTAAAGGACATAATATCACTCTCATTGATTCACATGAGGACTTATATTAACAGTTTGAGCTTTCCCATCACGCCGTGTCACGCGCCGTCCGTCCAGTGGTGTTCCGTACAGACGGGCCGATTGTGAACTCTGAGACGCCATGAGGAGGAGCTTGTATCTAAAATGAACAATAATTTGTCCTTTAGTGATCACATAGAGTCATACACATCATCATTTATATGCATTGGAGCCTTACTGAGGGAGCAGTGGGCGGAGCCTTAAAGCTGCTGTTTAAGGGTCTTGATTGGCTGGGGCTGGAACCGCCTACCTCCCGATCCTCAGATTGGGAGACGGACGCTCCACCCACGGAACTACAGCCGTCTGCCGCTTCTAAACTCTTCGGCTTCAGGAATAAGAAACCCAAACCAAATGTTAATATCGCTGCATCTTTTAAGTACAAACCTGCCAGAAAACTTTGCGACAAGTGTAAAAATGAAACAAAAGAAATCAAAAACGAATATAATCAGCTGTTGATTGTAGTCAAAGTAATTAGTGTAATGATCTTTATTTTAATTTGAGGGCCTTTTCTCCCAGTTTGGTAACTAGGCAACACATTACAAGATTTGTAGAGCGAGGCAGACGTGATCTGAGCAGCTTCTCTGTTTTAATCGCAGCTCCCCAACCTGCTGTTCTACGGTCCTCCTGGAACAGGAAAGACCTCCACCATCCTGGCTGCTGCGAGAGAACTTTACGGGTGAGGCTTGACAGCGGAGCTGTTCAATAAACGGACCACCTCTCTCAGCAGAGTTGACGTTGGTTTGATTACAGAAGCTCAGATAACAGATGATGATGATGATGATGATGATGATGGGAACTGGCATGAAGAGTTTAACAATTACAACAACTCATTTCACCCTCCAGTCCGGAGCTGTACAGACAAAGGGTGCTTGAACTCAATGCCTCCGATGAACGAGGCATCCAGGTCATCAGACAGAAGGTCAAGAACTTCGCTCAGCTGACCGTGGCAGGGACCCGCTCAGAGTGAGTCACGCCGACGCTCAGACAGAGGTTGTTCATCCTTCATGCCAATAAAGTTTATTTGAGTTGACTTGAAGTTCGGACGACTCAGTCGGTGTGTGTTGCTTCTCTCGTAGTGGGAAGTCATGTCCTCCTTTCAAGATCATCATCCTGGATGAGGCGGACTCCATGACGGCACCTGCTCAGGCGGCTCTCAGGCGGACCATGGAGAAGGAGTCCCGCACCACCCGCTTCTGCCTCATCTGCAACTACATCAGCAGGTCGGCCGACTCGCCCCAGTCATCGACATCAACTCGACTCTTTGTGTGAGTGGCGCTGACCGTGTGTGTGTGTTCTTCAGGATCATCGAGCCTCTGACCTCCAGATGTTCCAAGTTTCGCTTCAAACCTCTCGCCAACAAGATCCAAGGGGAGCGCCTGCTGGAAATCTGTGAGAAGGAGAACCTCAAGTACAGCGAAGAGGTAGGAGGGAACACATCTGGTGCTGTGGTAGCAAAGTCTGGATCAGTCCTTCTTCATGTCGACCAAACAAAGAGGAAAGGAAGATGGAATATTAATTATATAATTATTAGTCTCCTTTTCTGAGTTTCCTCGATCTTGATAACGTACAGAGTTTTTATGAACACCCCACTTGTAGTTGATTTAGATTCAGTTTCACAGGCAAAGACAAGAATGCAAACCATAATCGGGATTACGTTAAGGAGCTCGTCTAAGAAGGGGAAGCTGTTTGATCGTCTGTGTTCTTCTAGAGTATAGCGGCGCTGGTGAAGGTGTCGGACGGAGACTTGAGGAAAGCCATCACCTTCCTGCAGAGCGCCGCCCGCCTCAGCCTGGACAAGGAGGTCACAGAACGCGCCATCATTGAAATAGCCGGGGTAAGAAATACTTTATGTGTCAGCCAGGAGAAGCTTGTTTATAATTTAGTCCCTACATTGAACTGGAAGTCATTCTGTTGTTGATGTGAAATCTGACAGGTCGTCCCACCAAAGATGATCGACGGCTTGCTCCAGATCTGCTTCAAAGGAACGTTTGAGAAACTAGAAGTTGCTGTCAGGGTAGGTGTTGTGACGATACGTTCATTCATTTTAGAAGTGTAACTGTTAAAAGAAGGTGGAGAAGGTATTTAAACGATACTTCTTCTCCGTACCTGATCATGGAATGCAGAAAAAAAAAACCTTTCTCTCGCTCTTTGTGACGCCTCATTCTTATATTCCATTGTCTCCTCTGCAAGAACATGGTGGATGAAGGTTACGCAGCCACGCAGATCCTGGCTCAGCTTCACGAGGCCATCATCGAGGAGGAGCTGAACGATCAGCAGAAATCAGCCATCGCTGAGAAGATGGCCGTAAGTGATTGTGTATTTGTGTGTGTGTGTGTTTGTGTGTGTGTGTGTGTGTGTGTGGTGCGTCCATGGCTACCCATGATCCAGT
Organism: Lophius americanus; assembly: GCA_037951165.1. Lineage (NCBI taxonomy): Eukaryota > Metazoa > Chordata > Actinopteri > Lophiiformes > Lophiidae > Lophius > Lophius americanus. Next base: position 3,129,294 of record JBBDHG010000006.1, on the reverse strand, counting down.
TCACCACTTAGACTTCCCTAATTGGTAACCATTACAGACCTGGAAAAGCCAAAAAGACCTGCTGTTGTGGAGATGTTCTGTCCCCGTCATTCTTGTTTCCTTATATACCCCACCCACTGAGCAGTTACCATGGAAACCGTTGTTGTTGTGACTTCACCCGTCTGGTTGTAATGTTATGGCTAGTCGGTTGATCCTTTACATCTCCTTAAAGATAATCAAGTGTTAATGTGGCCCAATCAACCAGTATCTCCCCCAAAAGTCTGGGATGTCATGGAATCATCGGCGCGGCCGTTACGCGTTGCTCATGCAAAAACCATGTCATGGATCATTTTCACCCCCCAAAGACCTTGGTGTTAGGAAGAACTGGGTTGATTTTGGGAAAGTTGGATTGCTTATGTTCGACACTAGGGGGAGCTTTATCTCCAAAAGTTGGTCCCATTAGTTCCACATTTGAACGAGAGGAGAAGATCTATCTAGTTTTTATCGTATTTAACTCATTTCTACTGGAGATACTTTGGACACTTCACATTTAATCTGAGGAGTCCCATCAGGGGGGCTGCTTGTACAACCCAGGGGATTGGGGACATACCCTTTCTTTCGGGAAGGACGGTGTGGGTTTGGTGTATTCCATGAAAACATCTAGAAGAATGCGATTATCTGTGATCGTGTCGTGATGTCACATCCTGAAAGTCACGGCTTCTGTTTCCTCTCTGGTGCAGGTGGTGAGCAAGTGTCTGTCAGATGGTGCAGACGAGTTCCTGCAGATGTTGAGTCTGTGTTCAGTTATCATGCAGCAGTCCTCACAGAACAGCTAGAACTCCACCAAGCAGCGTCTCTTCACAGAACTATAACTCCACCCAGCAGCGCCTCCTCACAGAACTACAACTCCACCCAGCAGCGTCTCCTCACAGAACTACAACTCCACCCAGCAGCATCTCCTCACAGGGAAATCATCATCAGGCCAAAGCAGGACTTTACGTAGGGAGGCGGTTCAGCTGTTTTTGGAGTCGGATTAAGGAGAACCGTTTGAACATCTTACCGTTGACGGCTGTCGCGGAACTCCGTCATGTGACTTCATACCCGCTGACCTTTGTACACCTTTGGAAGGTAATAAATCGTTTTTTGTATCTTTTCATGTCTTTGTTTCCTTGAGGCCCTGGATAAAGAGACGTGCAAATGTAACTAAAGGTTCCGGATGAGGGTTACGACTTCTGCCGGTGTGGCACTGCAGGCGTCGCCGTCACACCGGACCAGTCAACCAAACAGTCCAGCAACACATTCAGACTCAGCTGTTGTGTTAAACTAAGTCAGGATTGGAGATGACAATCAAAAAGGAGGAAAAGGTCAGGAGGGCACAAGTGAAGTAAGGCTCCTTCTGACCTCAGTTCTTCAAACTTCTTCTTTCTGGATCAGGAGTGTCAGGCTCTGGCCCAGAGGGGCCCTACATTCAAAACTGAGTCCACTTCAAGTAGCCAGGCAGAACTATGATCGCGTTTAATCTGAGCCATTACGACAATTTATTCTTATTTTATTTACCCATTTGATAGAATCCTGAACAAACCAAAGGAATAGAAAATAATCAAATTCCAGATAAACTTAAAAAATGAATCCGCATGATTCATGTTCACGTCTCCCTCTCTGTTATGGACCGAGCTGGTTCACGAGGAGTCGTCGGTGGGTTTCCATATAAAGGATTTATAATAACCAAATACTGGGAAATTTACAAAAAAACAGCAAAATAGTTCTGGGCCCATAAAAGAGTTCAATAAACTTTTTCCAGCACTTTTATTTCCAAGCCCAGAAGGCGTTTATTTTTGCTGCTGGCTGCTGCTGAGGTGGTTCTGAACCTCCATCCGTGGTCGTCTTGTGATTTATCCGCTCACTCTTTCTTGGCTCTGGATCCTCAAAGTCATTAGAGGATGATTCCCGCTGGTCTCCTCATAGAGGAGTATAAATGGACTGTCCTGGTTTCCAAGGAGCCATAAAACATCTTGGTCCAAATAAAACTCAAAAGCATAAATAGCTTCATTATTTACCTTCTGGTGGCTGCAGTCAGAAGTAAGAACTCCATTAAGATTCTGGACAGGGACTTTGTCTCTAAGAGTTATTTACAACATTATGAGGAAGGAAATATGAAGGATAAGGTTGAAGAAGAATGTAAATCTGTAAAACACTCCTGGAGCCTGGAACACCCTCACAGCAGACAGGAGGTGAAGACCCCCGCAGCACAGCTGTTGGGTAGGAACTGGACCTCACCACCCAAAAAACCCCCAAAGGAAACGCCAGACTGACGCTCACGACCGGGTTCAAGGTAGAAACCAGCCGATCCACCAGTGTATGTTCTGTTTGGGACTTTGGAGTGTGTGTGTGTGTGTGTGTGTGTGTGTGTGTGTGTGTGTGTGTGTGTGTGTGTGTGTGTGTGTGTGTGTGTGTCACTCAGCCCAGCAAAGTTCTTTAGGGAAATCTGAGGAACACAAGTTCTAGTTGTCTCCAAATTTTCCACATCTCAGTCCAGTTCAGCATCTGTAGAATATGCTGGAAGAACAGGTCCGGTCCACGGAGGCCGGACTTAAAAGGATCTGCTGCTAGCGTCATGGTACCAGATACTATATCTCGTCTTCAGAGGTTCGGTTGAGTCAACGCTCCATCTGGTCAGAACGTCTGATAGATTTGTTTGAAAACATATTTATAGATGACTGTAACACGGACTCTCGGACGCATCCAAACCCCAGTCTGATAAGAACCTCTGACGACACCATGTTCTAAACATTCTTTATTTTTCTTCCATGGAAAGATAGTTTTACAGTCACTCTGAAGGTTGCTCGTCTTCTCTGTTATTTATTTTAAAAGCGTAACCACTTCTAGAGACTCAACAAACTCATGAACCCAGGAATATGTGTTAATTTTTTTGAGGCGATGGATCGTCTTCTGTCGACGCGCAGCAGCAGCTGAAGTCTGCCGAAGACAAAGTTAGATGAAAACTGCATCCAACTATTAGAATTATACAAGATCCTGATGATTCAAGTGTGTAGAAACTGTGTATAACACGTTTATAACATGCAATCTAAATGTTATATAAACATTTAAATGTGTTATAAACATTTATACGACACATTTATATAGCTGATATACATGTTTTTTAACCTGCTATATAAACATGTTCTAAAGACAAAACATGTTATATAAATGTATACAACGTGTTATAAACATGTATACATGTTTATATAGTATGCTGATATACATGTTATTGACCTGCTATATAAATGTTAACACAAAAGTGTTATAAACATGTAATAGAACAAATACATACATATACTATAAACAAGTATGCAACACATTTATATAACACGTTAATAACATGTATATATAAACCTGCTATAGACATGTTAATACATAAGTATTATAAACATCACTTCAGATCATTGACGTGAAGCCAACCCAAAAATAATTTGAAGCAGTGGATGTTTAACGTACTCAAATGTATGGATCCATTTTGGATCTTATTGTAACTACTTATTAGAAGCGAAAATATGCAATGAACAGCCCCGCCCCTTTTTACAGTTCAAACCAGATAACATGTTTATAACACGTTAATAACATGCCTATCACATTTGACACGTCTACAACATGTTTATAACAGTAACACGCCCAAAGTTTATGACACGTATACGACATGTTTATAACATTAACACGCCTTATGTTTATGACACGTATACGACACGTTTATAACATTATCACGCCTAATGTTTGACACCTATACGAAATTTTTACAACATTAACGCGCCTAACGGTTATGACACGTATACGACACGTTTATAACATTAACACGTCTAATGTTTATGACATGTATACGACACGTTTATGACATTAACACGCCCAAGTTTTATAACATTAACACCCCCAAGGTTTATAACATTAACACGCCTAATATTTATGACACGTATACGACACGTTTATAACATTAACACGCCTAAGGTTTATGACGCGTATACGACACGTTTATAACATTAACACGCCTAAGAGGTATATAATCAACACGCATAATGTTTATGACACGTATATGACATGTTTATAACATTAATACGCCTAACGTTTAGGACACGTATACGACATGTTTATAATATTAACACGCCTAACGGTTATGACACGTATACGAAACGTTTATAACATTAACACGCCTAAGGTTTATGACGCATATACGACATGTTTATAACATTAACACGCCTAACGTTTATGATACGTATACGACACGTTTATAACATTAACACGCCTAACGTTTATGATACGTATACGACACGTTTATAACATTAACACGCCTAAGGCTTATAACATTAACGCGCCTAATGTTTGACACATATACGACATGTTTATAACATTAACACACCTGGTTATGACACGTGTACGACACGTTTATAACATTAACACGCCTACGGCTTACAACATTAACACACCTAACGTTTGACACGTATACGACACGTTCATAACATTAACATGCCTGGTGTTTGACACGTATATGACACGTTCATAACATTAACACGCCTCAGGTTTATAACATTAACACGCCTTGTTTATGACACGTATACGACATGTTTATAACATTAACACGCCCTAGGTTTATAACATTAACACTCCTAATGTTTATGACACGTATACGACACGTTTATAACATTAACATGCCTAAGGTTTATGACGCGTATACGACATGTTTATAACATTAACACGCCTAACGTTTATGAGACGTATACGGCATGTTTATAACATTAACACGCCTGATGTTTGACACGTATACAACACGTTTATAACATTAACACGCCTCAGGTTTATAACATTAACACGCCTAATGTTTATGACACGTATACGACACGTTTATAACATTAACACGCCCAAGGTTTATAACATTAACACTCCTAATGTTTATGACACGTATACGACACGTTTATAACATTAACAATCCTCAGGTTTATAACATTAACACGCCTAATGTTTATGGCACGTATACGACACGTTTATAACATTAACACGCCCAAGGTTTATAACATTAACCCTCCTAATGTTTATGACACGTATACGACACGTTTATAACATTTACATGCCTACGGCTTACAACATTAACACGCCTAATGTTTAACACGTAAACGACACGTTCATTACATTAACACGCCTCAGGTTTATAACATTAACACGCCTAACGGTTATGACACGTATACGAAACGTTTATAACATTAACACGCCTAAGGTTTATGACCAATATACGACATGTTTATAACATTAACACATTTAACGTTTATGACACAAATACGACACGTTTAAAACATTAACACGCCTAACGTTTATGATACGTATACGACACGTTTATAACATTAACGCGCCTAACGCTTATAACATTAACGCGCCTAATGTTTGACACATATACGACATGTTTATAACATTAACACGCCTAACGGTTATGACACGTATACGACACGTTTATAACATTAACACGCCTACGGCTTACAACATTAACACACCTAACGTTTGACAGGTATACGACACGTTCATAACATTAACATGCCTGATGTTTGACACGTATACGACACGTTCATAACATTAACATGCCTCAGGTTTATAACATTAACACGCCTAATGTTTATGATACGTATACGACACGTTTATAACATTAACACGCCCAAGGTTTATAACATTAACACTCCTAATGTTTATGACACGTATACGATACGTTTATAACATTAACACGCCTAAGGTTTATGACGCGTATACGATACGTTTATAACATTAACATGCATAAGGTTTATGACGCGTATACGGCATGTTTATAACATTAACACGCCTGATGTTTGACACGTATACAACACGTTTATAACAATAACACGCCTCAGGTTTATAACATTAACACGCCTAATGTTTATGCCACGTATACGACACGTTTATAACATTAACACGCCCAAGGTTTATAACATTAACACTCCTAATGTTTATGACACGTATACGACACGTTTATAACATTAACACGCCTAATGTTTATGACACGTATACGACACGTTTATAACATTAACACGCCCAAGGTTTATAACATTAACACTCCTAATGTTTATGACACGTATACGACACGTTTATAACATTAACACGCCTCAGGTTTATAACATTAACACGCCTAATGTTTATGACACGTATACGACACGTTTATAACATTAACACGCCCAAGGTTTATAACATTAACACTCCTAATGTTTATGACACGTATACGACACGTTTATAACATTAACAATCCTCAGGTTTATAACATTAACACGCCTAATGTTTATGACACGTATACGACACGTTTATAACATTAACACGCCCAAGGTTTATAACATTAACCCTCCTAATGTTTATGACACGTATACGACATGTTTATAACATTTACATGCCTACGGCTTACAACATTAACACGCCTAATGTTTAACACGTAAACGACACGTTCATTACATTAACACGCCTCAGGTTTATAACATTAACACGCCTAACGGTTATGACACGTATACGAAACGTTTATAACATTAACACGCCTAAGGTTTATGACCAATATACGACATGTTTATAACATTAACACATTTAACGTTTATGACACAAATACGACACGTTTAAAACATTAACACGCCTAACGTTTATGATACGTATACGACACGTTTATAACATTAACGCGCCTAACGCTTATAACATTAACGCGCCTAATGTTTGACACATATACGACATGTTTATAACATTAACACGCCTAACGGTTATGACACGTATACGACACGTTTATAACATTAACACGCCTACGGCTTACAACATTAACACACCTAACGTTTGACAGGTATACGACACGTTCATAACATTAAAATGCCTGATGTTTGACACGTATACGACACGTTCATAACATTAACATGCCTCAGGTTTATAACATTAACACGCCTAATGTTTATGATACGTATACGACACGTTTATAACATTAACACGCCCAAGGTTTATAACATTAACACTCCTAATGTTTATGACACGTATACGATACGTTTATAACATTAACACGCCTAAGGTTTATGACGCGTATACGATACGTTTATAACATTAACATGCATAAGGTTTATGACGCGTATACGGCATGTTTATAACATTAACACGCCTGATGTTTGACACGTATACAACACGTTTATAACAATAACACGCCTCAGGTTTATAACATTAACACGCCTAATGTTTATGCCACGTATACCACACGTTTATAACATTAACACGCCCAAGGTTTATAACATTAACACTCCTAATGTTTATGACACGTATACGACACGTTTATAACATTAACACGCCTAATGTTTATGACACGTATACGACACGTTTATAACATTAACACGCCCAAGGTTTATAACATTAACACTCCTAATGTTTATGACACGTATACGACACGTTTATAACATTAACACGCCTCAGGTTTATAACATTAACACGCCTAATGTTTATGACACGTATACGACACGTTTATAACATTAACACGCCCAAGGTTTATAACATTAACACTCCTAATGTTTATGACACGTATACGACACGTTTATAACATTAACAATCCTCAGGTTTATAACATTAACACGCCTAATGTTTATGACACGTATACGACACGTTTATAACATTAACACGCCCAAGGTTTATAACATTAACCCTCCTAATGTTTATGACACGTATACGACACGTTTATAACATTTACATGCCTACGGCTTACAACATTAACACGCCTAATGTTTAACACGTAAACGACACGTTCATTACATTAACACGCCTCAGGTTTATAACATTAACACGCCTAACGGTTATGACACGTATACGAAACGTTTATAACATTAACACGCCTAAGGTTTATGACCAATATACGACATGTTTATAACATTAACACATTTAACGTTTATGACACAAATACGACACGTTTAAAACATTAACACGCCTAACGTTTATGATACGTATACGACACGTTTATAACATTAACGCGCCTAACGCTTATAACATTAACGCGCCTAATGTTTGACACATATACGACATGTTTATAACATTAACACGCCTAACGGTTATGACACGTATACGACACGTTTATAACATTAACACGCCTACGGCTTACAACATTAACACACCTAACGTTTGACAGGTATACGACACGTTCATAACATTAAAATGCCTGATGTTTGACACGTATACGACACGTTCATAACATTAACATGCCTCAGGTTTATAACATTAACACGCCTAATGTTTATGATACGTATACGACACGTTTATAACATTAACACGCCCAAGGTTTATAACATTAACACTCCTAATGTTTATGACACGTATACGATACGTTTATAACATTAACACGCCTAAGGTTTATGACGCGTATACGATACGTTTATAACATTAACATGCATAAGGTTTATGACGCGTATACGGCATGTTTATAACATTAACACGCCTGATGTTTGACACGTATACAACACGTTTATAACAATAACACGCCTCAGGTTTATAACATTAACACGCCTAATGTTTATGCCACGTATACGACACGTTTATAACATTAACACGCCCAAGGTTTATAACATTAACACTCCTAATGTTTATGACACGTATACGACACGTTTATAACATTAACACGCCTAATGTTTATGACACGTATACGACACGTTTATAACATTAACACGCCCAAGGTTTATAACATTAACACTCCTAATGTTTATGACACGTATACGACACGTTTATAACATTAACACGCCTCAGGTTTATATTATTAACACGCCTAATGTTTATGACACGTATACGACACGTTTATAACATTAACACGGCCAAGGTTTATAACATTAACCCTCCTAATGTTTATGACACGTATACGACACGTTTATAACATTTACATGCCTACGGCTTACAACATTAACACGCCTAATGTTTAACACGTAAACGACACGTTCATTACATTAACACGCCTCAGGTTTATAACATTAACACGCCTAACGGTTATGACACGTATACGAAACGTTTATAACATTAACACGCCTAAGGTTTATGACCCATATACGACATGTTTATAACATTAACACATTTAACGTTTATGACACAAATACGACACGTTTAAAACATTAACACGCCTAACGTTTATGATACGTATACGACACGTTTATAAGATTAACGCGCCTAACGCTTATAACATTAACGCGCCTAATGTTTGACACATATACGACATGTTTATAACATTAACACGCCTAACGGTTATGACACGTATACGACACGTTTATAACATTAACACGCCTACGGCTTACAACATTAACACACCTAACGTTTGACAGGTATACGACACGTTCATAACATTAACATGCCTGATGTTTGACACATATACGACACGTTCATAACATTAACACGCCTCAGGTTTATAACATTAACACGCCTAATGTTTATGATACGTATACGACACGTTTATAACATTAACACGCCCAAGGTTTATAACATTAACACTCCTAATGTTTATGACACGTATACGATACGTTTATAACATTAACATGCATAAGGTTTATGACGCGTATACGACATGTTTATAACATTAACACGCCTAACGTTTATGAGACGTATACGGCATGTTTATAACATTAACACGCCTGATGTTTGACACGTATACAACACGTTTATAACATTAACACGCCTCAGGTTTATAACATTAACACGCCTAATGTTTATGACACATATACGACACGTTTATAACATTAACACGCCCAAGGTTTATAACATTAACACTCCTAATGTTTGACACGTATACGACACGTTTATAACATTAACACGCCTAATGTTTATGACACGTATACGACACGTTTATAACATTAACACGCCCAAGGTTTATAACATTAACACTCCTAATGTTTATGACACGTATACGACACGTTTATAACATTAACACGCCTCAGGTTTATAAGATTAACACGCCTAATGTTTATGACACGTATACGACACGTTTATAACATTAACACGCCCAAGGTTTATAACATTAACCCTCCTAATGTTTATGACACGTATACGACACGTTTATAACATTTACATGCCTACGGCTTACAACATTAACACGCCTAATGTTTAACACGTATACGACACGTTCATTACATTAACACGCCTCAGGTTTATAACATCAACACGCCTAACGGTTATGACACGTATACGAAACGTTTATAACATTAACACGCCTAAGGTTTATGACCCATATACGACATGTTTATAACATTAACACATTTAACGTTTATGACACAAATACGACACGTTTAAAACATTAACACGCCTAACGTTTATGATACGTATAAGACACGTTTATAACATTAACACGCCTAACGCTTATAACATTAACGCGCCTAATGTTTGACACATATACGACATGTTTATAACATCAACACGCCTAACGGTTATGACACGTATACGACACGTTTATAACATTAACACGCCTACGGCTTACAACATTAACACACCTAACGTTTGACACGTATACGACACGTTCATAACATTAACATGCCTGATTTTTGACACGTATACGACACGTTCATAACATTAACACGCCTAAGGTTTATAACATTAACACGCCTAATGTTTATGACACGTATACGACACGTTTATAACATTAACACGCCCAAGGTTTATAACATTAACACTCCTAATGTTTATGACACGTATACGATACGTTTATAACATTAACATGCCTAAGGTTTATGACGCGTATACGACATGTTTATAACATTAACACGCCTAACGTTTATGAGACGTATACGGCATGTTTATAACATTAACACGCCTGATGTTTGACACGTATACAACACGTTTATACATTAACACGCCTCAGGTTTATAACATTAACACGCCTAATGTTTATGACACGTATACGACACGTTTATAACATTAACACGGCCAAGGTTTATAACATTAACACTCCTAATGTTTATAATAATAATAATAATAATACATTTAATTTATAATGCACTTTACATTTGGATCAAATCTCAAATGACACGTATACGACACGTTTATAACATTAACACGCCTCAGGTTTATAACATTAACACGCCTAATGTTTATGACACGTATACGACACGTTTATAACATTAACACGCCTACGGCTTACAACATTAACACACCTAACGTTTGACACGTATACGACACGTTCATAACATTAACATGCCTGATGTTTGACACGTATACGACACGTTCATAACATTAACACGCCTCAGGTTTATAACATTAACACGCCTAATGTTTATGATACGTATACGACACGTTTATAACATTAACACGCCCAAGGTTTATAACATTAACACTCCTAATGTTTATGACACGTATACGACACGTTTATAACATTAACACGGCCAAGGTTTATAACATTAACACTCCTAATGTTTATGACACGTATACGACACGTTTATAACATTAACACGCCTCAGGTTTATAAGATTAACACGCCTAATGTTTAACACGTATACGACACGTTCATTACGTTAACACGCCTCAGGTTTATAACATTAACACGCCTAACGGTTATGACACGTATACGAAACGTTTATAACATTAACACGCCTAAGGTTTATGACCCATATACGACATGTTTATAACATTAACACATTTAACGTTTATGACACAAATACGACACGTTTATAACATTAACACGCCTAACGTTTATGATACGTATACGACACGTTTATAACATTAACACGTCTAACGTTTATAACATTAACGCGCCTAATGTTTGACACATATACGACATGTTTATAATATTAACACGCCTAACGGTTATGACACGTATACGACACGTTTATAACATTAACACGCCTACGCCTTACAACATTTACACGCCTAATGTTTGACACGTATACGACACATTCATAACATTAACACGCCTCAGGTTTATAACATTAACACGCCTAATGTTCATGACACGTATACGACACGTTTATAACATTAACACGCCCAATGTTTATAACATTAACACTTCTCATGTTTATGACACGTATACGACACGTTTATAACATTAACATGTCTAAGTTTTATGATGCGTATACGACACGTTTATAAAAATTAACACGCCTAAGGCTTATAACATTAACACGCCTAATGTTTGACACGTATACGACATGTTTATAACATTAACACGCCTAACGGTTATGACACGTATACGAAACGTTTATAACATTAACAAGCCTAAGGTTTACGACGCATATACGACATATTTATAACATTAACACATTTAGCGTTTATGACAAAATACGACACATTTATAACATTAACACGCCTAAGGCTTATAACATTAACACGTCTAATGTTTATGACACGTATACGACACGTTTATAACATTAACACGCCCAAGGTTTATAACATTAACACGCCTAATGTTTATGAAACGTATACGACACGTTTATAACATTAACACGCCTAAGGTTTATGACACGCATACGACATGTTTATAACATTAACACGCCTAACGTTTATGACATGTAAACGACATGTTTATAATATTAACACGCCTAATGTTTGACACGTATACGACACTTTTATAACATTAACACGCCTAATGTTTATAACACGTATACGACACGTTTATAACATTAAAACGCCTCAGGTTTATAACATTACCTAGCCTAATGTTTATGACACGTATACGACACGTTTATAACATTAACACGCCTAAGGTTTATGACGCGTATACGACATGTTTATAACATTAACACGCCTAATGTCTATGACACGTATACGACACGTTTATAACATTAACACGGCCAAGGTTTATAACATTAACACGCCCAATGTTTATAACACGTATACGACACCTTTATAACTCTAACACGCCTAAGGTTTATGACACGTATACGACACGTTTATAACATTAACATGCCTAAGGCTTATAAAATTAACACGCCTAATGTTTGACACGTATACGACACATTCATAACAATAACACGCCTCAGGTTTATAAGATTAACACGCCTAATGTTCATGACACGTATACGACACGTTTATAACATTAACACGCCCAATGTTTATAACATTAACACTCCTAATGATTACGACAAGTATACGACACGTTTATAACATTAACACACCTAAGGTTTATGACGCGTATACGACATGTTTATAACATTAACACGCCTAAGGTTTATGACGCGTATACGACATGTTTATAACCTTAACACGCCTAATGTTTATGAGCCGTATACAACAAGTTTATAACATTAACACGCCTAATGTTTATGACACGTAAATGACACGTTTATAACATTAACACGCCTAAGGTTTATGACGCGTGTACGACATGTTTATAACCTTAACACGCCTAATGTTTATGACACGTATACGACACGTTTATAACATTAACGCCCAAGGTTTATAACATTAACACGCCTAATGTTTATAACACGTATACGACACGTTTATAACATTAAAACGCCTCAGGTTTATAACATTACCTAGCCTAATGTTTATGACACGTATACGACACGTTTATAACATTAACACGCCTAAGGTTTATGACGCGTATACGACATGTTTATAACATTAACACGCCTAATGTCTATGACACGTATACGACACGTTTATAACATTAACACGGCCAAGGTTTATAACATTAACACTCCTAATGATTACGACAAGTATACGACACGTTTATAACATTAACACACCTAAGGTTTATGACGCGTATACGACATGTTTATAACATTAACACTCCTAATGTTTATAATAATAATAATAATAATACATTTAATTTATAATGCACTTTACATTTGGATCAAATCTCAAATGACACGTATACGACACGTTTATAACATTAACACGCCTCAGGTTTATAACATTAACACGCCTAATGTTTATGACACGTATACGACACGTTTATAACATTAACACGCCTACGGCTTACAACATTAACACACCTAACGTTTGACACGTATACGACACGTTCATAACATTAACATGCCTGATGTTTGACACGTATACGACACGTTCATAACATTAACACGCCTCAGGTTTATAACATTAACACGCCTAATGTTTATGATACGTATACGACACGTTTATAACATTAACACGCCCAAGGTTTATAACATTAACACTCCTAATGTTTATGACACGTATACGACACGTTTATAACATTAACACGCCTACGGCTTACAACATTAACACACCTAACGTTTGACACGTATACGACACGTTCATAACATTAACATGCCTGATGTTTGACACGTATACGACACGTTCATAACATTAACACGCCTCAGGTTTATAACATTAACACGCCTAATGTTTATGACACGTATACGACACGTTTATAAGATTAACACGCCTCAGGTTTATAAGATTAACACGCCTAATGTTTATGACACGTATACGACACGTTTATAACATTAACACGCCCAAGGTTTATAACATTAACCCTCCTAATGTTTATGACACGTATACGACACATTTATAACATTTACATGCCTACGGCTTACAACATTAACACGCCTAATGTTTAACACGTATACGACACGTTCATTACATTAACACGCCTCAGGTTTATAACATTAACACGCCTAACGGTTATGACACGTATACGAAACGTTTATAACATTAACACGCCTAAGGTTTATGACCCATATACGACATGTTTATAACATTAACACATTTAACGTTTATGACACAAATACGACACGTTTAAAACATTAACACGCCTAACGTTTATGATACGTATACGACACGTTTATAACATTAACACGCCTAACGCTTATAACATTAACGCGCCTAATGTTTTACACATATACGAAATGTTTATAACATTAACACGCCTAACGGTTATGACACGTATACGACACGTTTATAACATTAACACGCCTACGGCTTACAACATTAACACACCTAACGTTTGACAAGTATACGACACGTTCATAACATTAACATGCCTGATTTTTGACACGTATACGACACGTTCATAACATTAACACGCCTAAGGTTTATAACATTAACACGCCTAATGTTTATGACACGTATACGACACGTTTATAACATTAACACGCCCAAGGTTTATAACATTAACACTCCTAATGTTTATGACACGTATACGATACGTTTATAACATTAACATGCCTAAGGTTTATGACGCGTATACGATATGTTTATAACATTAACACGCCTAACGTTTATGAGACGTATACGGCATGTTTATAACATTAACACGCCTGATGTTTGACACGTATACAACACGTTTATACCTTAATACGCCTCAGGTTTATAACATTAACACGCCTAATGTTTATGACACGTATACGACACGTTTATAACATTAACACGCCCAAGGTTTATAACATTAACACTCCCAATGTTTATAATAATAATAATAATAATACATTTAATTTATAATGCACTTTACATTTGGATCAAATCTCAAATGACACGTATACGACACGTTTATAACATTAACACGCCTCAGGTTTATAACATTAACACGCCTAATGTTTATGACACGTATACGACACGTTTATAACATTAACACGCCTACGGCTTACAACATTAACACACCTAACGTTTGACACGTATACGACACGTTCATAACATTAACATGCCTGATGTTTGACACGTATACGACACGTTCATAACATTAACACGCCTCAGGTTTATAACATTAACACGCCTAATGTTTATGATATGTATACGACACGTTTATAACATTAACACGCCCAAGGTTTATAACATTAACACTCCTAATGTTTATGACACGTATACGACACGTTTATAACATTAACACGGCCAAGGTTTATAACATTAACACTCCTAATGTTTATGACACGTATACGACACGTTTATAACATTAACACGCCTCAGGTTTATAAGATTAACACGCCTAATGTTTATGACACGTATACGACACGTTTATAACATTAACACGCCTACGGCTTACAACATTAACACGCCTAATGTTTAACACGTATACGACACGTTCATTACGTTAACACGCCTCAGGTTTATAACATTAACACGCCTAACGGTTATGACACGTATACGAAACGTTTATAACATTAACACGCCTAAGGTTTATGACCCATATACGACATGTTTATAACATTAACACATTTAACGTTTATGACACAAATACGACACGTTTAAAACATTAACACGCCTAACGTTTATGATACGTATACGACACGTTTATAACATTAACACGCCTAACGCTTATAACATTAACGCGCCTAATGTTTGACACATATACGACATGTTTATAACATTAACACGCCTAACGGTTATGACACGTATACGACACGTTTATAACATTAACACGCCTACGGCTTACAACATTAACACACCTAACGTTTGACACGTATACGACACGTTCATAACATTAACATGCCTGATGTTTGACACGTATACGACACGTTCATAACATTAACACGCCTCAGGTTTATAACATTAACACGCCTAATGTTTATGATACGTATACGACACGTTTATAACATTAACACGCCCAAGGTTTATAACATTAACACTCCTTATGTTTATGATACGTATACGACACGTTTATAACATTAACACGCCTCAGGTTTATATTATTAACACGCCTAATGTTTATGACACGTATACGACACGTTTATAACATTAACACGCCCAAGGTTTATAACATTAACACTCCTAATGTTTATGACACGTATACGACACGTTTATAACATTTACATGCCTACGGCTTACAACATTAACACGCCTAATGTTTAACACGTATACGACACGTTCATTACATTAACACGCCTCAGGTTTATAACATTAACACGCCTAACGGTTATGACACGTATACGAAACGTTTATAACATTAACACGCCTAAGGTTTATGACCCATATACGACATGTTTATAACATTAACACATTTAACGTTTATGACACAAATACGACACGTTTATAACATTAACACGCCTAACGTTTATGATACGTATACGACACGTTTATAACATTAACACGTCTAACGTTTATAACATTAACGCGCCTAATGTTTGACACATATACGACATGTTTATAATATTAACACGCCTAACGGTTATGACACGTATACGACACGTTTATAACATTAACACGCCTACGCCTTACAACATTTACACGCCTAATGTTTGACACGTATACGACACATTCATAACATTAACACGCCTCAGGTTTATAACATTAACACGCCTAATGTTCATGACACGTATACGACACGTTTATAACATTAACACGCCCAATGTTTATAACATTAACACTTCTCATGTTTATGACACGTATACGACACGTTTATAACATTAACATGTCTAAGTTTTATGATGCGTATACGACAAAATACGACACATTTATAACATTAACACGCCTAAGGCTTATAACATTAACACGTCTAATGTTTATGACACGTATACGACACGTTTATAACATTAACACGCCCAAGGTTTATAACATTAACACGCCTAATGTTTATGAAACGTATACGACACGTTTATAACATTAACACGCCTAAGGTTTATGACACGCATACGACATGTTTATAACATTAACACGCCTAACGTTTATGACATGTAAACGACATGTTTATAATATTAACACGCCTAATGTTTGACACGTATACGACACTTTTATAACATTAACACGCCTAATGTTTATAACACGTATACGACACGTTTATAACATTAAAACGCCTCAGGTTTATAACATTACCTAGCCTAATGTTTATGACACGTATACGACACGTTTATAACATTAACACGCCTAAGGTTTATGACGCGTATACGACATGTTTATAACATTAACACGCCTAATGTCTATGACACGTATACGACACGTTTATAACATTAACACGGCCAAGGTTTATAACATTAACACGCCCAATGTTTATAACACGTATACGACACCTTTATAACTCTAACACGCCTAAGGTTTATGACACGTATACGACACGTTTATAACATTAACATGCCTAAGGCTTATAAAATTAACACGCCTAATGTTTGACACGTATACGACACATTCATAACAATAACACGCCTCAGGTTTATAAGATTAACACGCCTAATGTTCATGACACGTATACGACACGTTTATAACATTAACACGCCCAATGTTTATAACATTAACACTCCTAATGATTACGACAAGTATACGACACGTTTATAACATTAACACACCTAAGGTTTATGACGCGTATACGACATGTTTATAACATTAACACGCCTAAGGTTTATGACGCGTATACGACATGTTTATAACCTTAACACGCCTAATGTTTATGAGCCGTATACAACAAGTTTATAACATTAACACGCCTAATGTTTATGACACGTAAATGACACGTTTATAACATTAACACGCCTAAGGTTTATGACGCGTGTACGACATGTTTATAACCTTAACACGCCTAATGTTTATGACACGTATACGACACGTTTATAACATTAACGCCCAAGGTTTATAACATTAACACGCCTAATGTTTATAACACGTATACGACACGTTTATAACATTAAAACGCCTCAGGTTTATAACATTACCTAGCCTAATGTTTATGACACGTATACGACACGTTTATAACATTAACACGCCTAAGGTTTATGACGCGTATACGACATGTTTATAACATTAACACGCCTAATGTCTATGACACGTATACGACACGTTTATAACATTAACACGGCCAAGGTTTATAACATTAACACTCCTAATGATTACGACAAGTATACGACACGTTTATAACATTAACACACCTAAGGTTTATGACGCGTATACGACATGTTTATAACATTAACACTCCTAATGTTTATAATAATAATAATAATAATACATTTAATTTATAATGCACTTTACATTTGGATCAAATCTCAAATGACACGTATACGACACGTTTATAACATTAACACGCCTCAGGTTTATAACATTAACACGCCTAATGTTTATGACACGTATACGACACGTTTATAACATTAACACGCCTACGGCTTACAACATTAACACACCTAACGTTTGACACGTATACGACACGTTCATAACATTAACATGCCTGATGTTTGACATGTATACGACACGTTCATAACATTAACACGCCTCAGGTTTATAACATTAACACGCCTAATGTTTATGATACGTATACGACACGTTTATAACATTAACACGCCCAAGGTTTATAACATTAACACTCCTAATGTTTATGACACGTATACGACACGTTTATAACATTAACACGGCCAAGGTTTATAACATTAACACTCCTAATGTTTATGACACGTATACGACACGTTTATAACATTAACACGCCTCAGGTTTATAAGATTAACACGCCTAATGTTTATGACACGTATACGACACGTTTATAACATTTACATGCCTACGGCTTACAACATTAACACGCCTAATGTTTAACACGTATACGACACGTTCATTACGTTAACACGCCTCAGGTTTATAACATTAACACGCCTAACGGTTATGACACGTATACGAAACGTTTATAACATTAACACGCCTAAGGTTTATGACCCATATACGACATGTTTATAACATTAACACATTTAACGTTTATGACACAAATACGACACGTTTAAAACATTAACACGCCTAACGTTTATGATACGTATACGACACGTTTATAACATTAACACGCCTAACGCTTATAACATTAACGCGCCTAATGTTTGACACATATACGACATGTTTATAACATTAACACGCCTAACGGTTATGACACGTATACGACACGTTTATAACATTAACACGCCTACGGCTTACAACATTAACACACCTAACGTTTGACACGTATACGACACGTTCATAACATTAACATGCCTGATGTTTGACACGTATACGACACGTTCATAACATTAACACGCCTCAGGTTTATAACATTAACACGCCTAATGTTTATGATACGTATACGACACGTTTATAACATTAACACGCCCAAGGTTTATAACATTAACACTCCTTATGTTTATGATACGTATACGACACGTTTATAACATTAACACGCCTCAGGTTTATATTATTAACACGCCTAATGTTTATGACACGTATACGACACGTTTATAACATTAACACGCCCAAGGTTTATAACATTAACACTCCTAATGTTTATGACACGTATACGACACGTTTATAACATTTACATGCCTACGGCTTACAACATTAACACGCCTAATGTTTAACACGTATACGACACGTTCATTACATTAACACGCCTCAGGTTTATAACATTAACACGCCTAACGGTTATGACACGTATACGAAACGTTTATAACATTAACACGCCTAAGGTTTATGACCCATATACGACATGTTTATAACATTAACACATTTAACGTTTATGACACAAATACGACACGTTTATAACATTAACACGCCTAACGTTTATGATACGTATACGACACGTTTATAACATTAACACGTCTAACGTTTATAACATTAACGCGCCTAATGTTTGACACATATACGACATGTTTATAATATTAACACGCCTAACGGTTATGACACGTATACGACACGTTTATAACATTAACACGCCTACGCCTTACAACATTTACACGCCTAATGTTTGACACGTATACGACACATTCATAACATTAACACGCCTCAGGTTTATAACATTAACACGCCTAATGTTCATGACACGTATACGACACGTTTATAACATTAACACGCCCAATGTTTATAACATTAACACTTCTCATGTTTATGACACGTATACGACACGTTTATAACATTAACATGTCTAAGTTTTATGATGCGTATACGACACGTTTATAAAAATTAACACGCCTAAGGCTTATAACATTAACACGCCTAATGTTTGACACGTATACGACATGTTTATAACATTAACACGCCTAACGGTTATGACACGTATACGAAACGTTTATAACATTAACAAGCCTAAGGTTTACGACGCATATACGACATATTTATAACATTAACACATTTAGCGTTTATGACAAAATACGACACATTTATAACATTAACACGCCTAAGGCTTATAACATTAACACGTCTAATGTTTATGACACGTATACGACACGTTTATAACATTAACACGCCCAAGGTTTATAACATTAACACGCCTAATGTTTATGAAACGTATACGACACGTTTATAACATTAACACGCCTAAGGTTTATGACACGCATACGACATGTTTATAACATTAACACGCCTAACGTTTATGACATGTAAACGACATGTTTATAATATTAACACGCCTAATGTTTGACACGTATACGACACTTTTATAACATTAACACGCCTAATGTTTATAACACGTATACGACACGTTTATAACATTAAAACGCCTCAGGTTTATAACATTACCTAGCCTAATGTTTATGACACGTATACGACACGTTTATAACATTAACACGCCTAAGGTTTATGACGCGTATACGACATGTTTATAACATTAACACGCCTAATGTCTATGACACGTATACGACACGTTTATAACATTAACACGGCCAAGGTTTATAACATTAACACGCCCAATGTTTATAACACGTATACGACACCTTTATAACTCTAACACGCCTAAGGTTTATGACACGTATACGACACGTTTATAACATTAACATGCCTAAGGCTTATAAAATTAACACGCCTAATGTTTGACACGTATACGACACATTCATAACAATAACACGCCTCAGGTTTATAAGATTAACACGCCTAATGTTCATGACACGTATACGACACGTTTATAACATTAACACGCCCAATGTTTATAACATTAACACTCCTAATGATTACGACAAGTATACGACACGTTTATAACATTAACACACCTAAGGTTTATGACGCGTATACGACATGTTTATAACATTAACACGCCTAAGGTTTATGACGCGTATACGACATGTTTATAACCTTAACACGCCTAATGTTTATGAGCCGTATACAACAAGTTTATAACATTAACACGCCTAATGTTTATGACACGTAAATGACACGTTTATAACATTAACACGCCTAAGGTTTATGACGCGTGTACGACATGTTTATAACCTTAACACGCCTAATGTTTGCGACACGTATACGACACGTTTATAACATTAACGCCCAAGGTTTATAACATTAACACGCCTAATGTTTATAACACGTATACGACACGTTTATAACATTAAAACGCCTCAGGTTTATAACATTACCTAGCCTAATGTTTATGACACGTATACGACACGTTTATAACATTAACACGCCTAAGGTTTATGACGCGTATACGACATGTTTATAACATTAACACGCCTAATGTCTATGACACGTATACGACACGTTTATAACATTAACACGGCCAAGGTTTATAACATTAACACGCCCAATGTTTATAACACGTATACGACACCTTTATAACTCTAACACGCCTAAGGTTTATGACACGTATACGACACGTTTATAACATTAACATGCCTAAGGCTTATAAAATTAACACGCCTAATGTTTGACACGTATACGACACATTCATAACAATAACACGCCTCAGGTTTATAAGATTAACACGCCTAATGTTCATGACACGTATACGACACGTTTATAACATTAACACGCCCAATGTTTATAACATTAACACTCCTAATGATTACGACAAGTATACGACACGTTTATAACATTAACACACCTAAGGTTTATGACGCGTATACGACATGTTTATAACATTAACACGCCTAAGGTTTATGACGCGTATACGACATGTTTATAACCTTAACACGCCTAATGTTTATGAGCCGTATACAACAAGTTTATAACATTAACACACCTAATGTTTATGACACGTAAATGACACGTTTATAACATTAACACGCCTAAGATTTATGACGCGTGTACGACATGTTTATAACCTTAACACGCCTAATGTTTATGACACGTATACGACACGTTTATAACATTAACGCCCAAGGTTTATGACGCGTATAGGACATGTTTATAACATTAACACGCCTAAGGTTTATGACGCGTATACGACATGTTTATAACCTTAACACGCCTAATGTTTATGAGCCGTATACAACAAGTTTATAACATTAACACATTTAACGTTTATGACACGTATACGACACGTTCATAACATTAACACGCCTAACGTTTATGACACGTATACAACACATTTATAACATTAACACGCCTAATGTTTATGATGCGTATACGACATGTTTATAACATTAACACGCCTAATGTTTGACATGTATAGGACATTTTTATAACATTAACACGCCTAATGTTTAGGACACGTATACGACACCTTTATAACTCTAACACGCCTAAGGTTTATAAAATTAACACGCCTAATGTTTGACACGTATACGACATGTTTATATGTTTGACACGTATACAACATTTTTATAACATTAACACGCCTAATGTTTGACACGTATACGACACCTTTATAACTCTAACACGCCTATGGTTTATGACACGTATACGACACGTTTATAACATTAACACGCCTCACGTTTATAACATTAAAACGCCTAATGTTTATGACACGTATACGACACGTTCATAACATTAACACGGCTAAGCTTTATGTCACGTATACGACACTTTTATAACATTTACACACCTAAGGCTTATAACATTACCTAGCCTAATGTTTATGACACGTATACGACACGTTTATAACATTAACACGCCTAATGTTTGACACGTATACGACACGTTTATAACATCAACACGCCTAAGGCTTATAACATTAACATTATGACATATATACGACACATTTATAACATTAACACGCCTAAGGTTTATGACGCGTCTACGACATGTTTATAACATTAACACGCCTAATGTTTGACACGTATACGACACGTTTATAACATCAACACGCCTAAGGCTTATAACATTAACATTATGACATATATACGACACATTTATAACATTAACACGCCTAAGGTTTATGACGCGTTTACGGCATGTTTATAACCTTAACACGCCTAATGTTTATGAGACGTATACAACACGTTTATAAGATTAACACGCCTAAGGTTTATGACGCGTTTACGGCATGTTTATAACCTTAACACGCCTAATGTTTATGAGACGTATGCAACACGTTTATAACATTAACACGCCTAAGGTTTATAACATTAACACGCCTAATGTTTATAACACGTAAACGACACGTTTATAACATTAACACGCCTAAGGTTTATGACGCGTATACATGTTTATAACCTTAACACGCCTAATGTTTATGACACGTATACGACACGTTTATAACATTAACGCCTATGGTTTATGACGCGTATACGACACGTTTATAACATTAACGCCTAAGGTTTATGACGCGTATGCGACATGTTTATAACTAACACATTTAACACGTATGACACGTTCATAACATTAACACGCCTAATGTGTATGACACGTATACAACACAACACGTTTATAACATTAACACGCGTAAGGTCTATGACACGTTTATAACATTAACACGCCCAAAGTTTATAACAGACACGCCTAATGTTTATGACACGTATACAACATGTTTATAACATTAACACGCGTAAGGTTTATGACGCGTATATAACATTAACACGGCCAAGGTTTATAACATTAACACGCCCAATGTTTATAACACGTATACAACACCTTTATAACTCTAACACGCCTAAGGTTTATGACACGTATACGACACGTTCATAACATTAACACGCCTAAGGTTTATAACATTAACACGCCTAAGGTTTATAACATTAACACGCCTAATGTTTATGACAGAAATAACATGCCTTTCCCGTTTCTAACAGAAATAACATGCCTTTCCCGTTTCTAACACGTATCGGACATTTCTATGACAAAAGGGTTATAACACACAGTGGACAGTATAATAGGCATCGGTACAACAGGTTGTTACAAAATCTGTTTCTATTGTGTCCTGATTTGCGTCCAACAGAAAATCTATTTGGTTAAGTTCTTTGTGTTTTGAATGAACAAACGCACAGCCAGGATTCCAGAATATGGCAATGAAGTGTTTATTTAGCCTTCTGTCGACTTAGAAAAAAAAAAAAATACAAGAAGTAACATCTCAACACCAGAGTCAAACTGTTTTTCTCTCACCAAGTACCGTGGAGGTCCGACACTGGAGCAAACACCACAGAAGAAGTGAACGGCTCTGAGCCGGTGAGGCAGAATGAGAGCGGGGTGAAGGAAGTGAGCGAGAGCGGCGCGGCTGCTACATTAACGCCGTCTGCTGCTCTGCTCGCCCATGAGGAGGATGGTGGTCAGGTGATCTCAGGTGTTACACACTGCGATGGAAGTAACGGTCTTAAAACCTTCCAGCGCGGCAGGAGGAGAAAACCAGGCCTCGTGTATATAAAGGCCTCAGGACGCCGTCTCCTGCTACGCTGCCAAAACACCAGGGGTCATTAAAGTTTCCACCGGCAGCACGGCTCAGGATCAGCTGATCGCGATTCACATTAATGCTAGACGCTGATGGGGCGTGTCTAGTTGGGCGGGGCCAATATGACCGGGTTCTCCGGCTTCCTCCTCCAGTCCAAAAAACATGCAACATGGGTGAACTGACTAGATCACCCGTAGGAGTGGGCGTGAAGGGTCGTCTCCCTGCCTCTGATGAACTGGCTTAGTCCTGGGTTTACCCCGCCTCCCCACCAATGTCATCTGGGTCGGCTCCAGCGCCGTGACCCAGAACTTCATAAGCGGTTTTGGATATTAAATGAATGAATGTGTGGTGCTTATGCTCAACTTAAAGTGTAACCATAATTCCAGCAAGACGCGAAAAACGTCTGTAAAAGTGAAATAAAAATGAAATGGTCATAAAAAACAAAAACAAACATTCATGGACTCGTCTGGTTGAATTTAATAGGCTCAAAAACACTGCAGAGATCATTTCTTCCATTACTGTCCCACATTTCTGACTCTTCGCTGCCATCTATGGACAAATCATTGTCAGTGCACAGAAACAGTCGCGTCTATTCCAACACACAGATGGAGAATAAATAAACCTTCAATAAGGACTAAAACTTTACTCTAAAATCCAGCAGACAAAATCATGTTGTCGCACCCGAGGAGGAATTTTCCCACATTATCTTCTCTAATCTTAAACCTGAACAAATTCAAAGAATTGAACCCTCAGGACATCAGGATAAAGGTGGGAGGGGCCACAAAGCCCTCAGCTGATCCAACTCATGACACTCTTTGGGAGGCAGACGTAAACAAGGTGGAGGTCGGCGTGGTGCAGAACCCTTCTGTGGCACCGATGCTTTATAAGACGAGATGAGCTCCCTCTACGCTAGTACGCTACATAAGGTTAGCCTCAGGATCTGTGAAGGCCTCGCTGGACCAGACCAGACCATAATCCCAGCTCACTTTTCTTCTCTGACCGTCAGGAGGTCCGGGTCAAGACCCGCCTGATTCTGCTGCATTCTGAGCCCGGCTTAAAAGCTTTGAAGTAAAGAATCTTTAGCTCAATTTATTTCTTGAAAAAACAAACCCAATATGAAAATGTATCCTGATGCGGATCGACTAACGCGGCCACGAGCCGGTGTTCTTCTACTGCCGGTCCCAAGCCCGGATAAATGCGGAGGGTTGTGTCAAGAAGGCCATTCCACGTGAAACCTACGACCAATCAATATGCAGAATGAGGCGGTCCGCTGGGCGAACCTTAGACCTCAGAGCTGAAAGAAGAATCCTGACTGTAAAACCTGCTGTAGGTAAAAGTGACCATGCAAAAGAATACAATAGCCACAGTTGGCCAAAAATAAGTTAAGAAAATAACAAACATAATTTGTAACAAACAATTATGAAATGCACATTTTTATGACCCCTACAAAGGACGCGTGAAACGTCCCTCCCAGAGGAGGGGACATAAAGCTGGAAAGACAGAAACGTAACAAACTGAATACTTCGTGTTAGTACTCAAAGTATGAATATTAAATACTGAACTTGTTGACTGGGTCACCCAGACTGGACCCATCCCTTCATACCGATACATCAAACTTTGACCAAAAACGAGCGCTTAGTGGAGAATCTGTAGAGCTTTCAGCCACGCCCGATGCTTAGACACGCCCCTTTTCCTGTTCACACAGGATTAACCAATTACTGTTCATCATTTTGGGGATCGTCCGGAAATATTTTAAGTGCTTATTGAAGTAAAATATTCCAACAATGCTGGACGTGAACGACAAATGGACCGAGCATTTTCTCATCTCTGATACGGGTCACAGGGTTGCACTAAGTACTTCCTGTCTGAGTGGACGAGCCGAATCCAGTCATCGGGCGATTAACCCTAATAAAATCTCACGATCTCCATCAGTAAAAGAACTTCCAAGACGCGACTAAGGCATTTGTAACATTTCATTTGGGTTTTCGTCATCTTCGGTCTGCATAGGCTAGAGGTCACAGAAGTCCTGGGACCACTCCAGGGTGATGCTGTTTTTTGACAGCCCCCTCTGGTGGACAAAAAACACACAAAAAATGCCAAAGCAGTACCGTTTTTTTTAATGGACTTCTTTGATATTAAACATCTGCCCTCCTCTAGCAAGTCAGCCTGAGATGCAGACTGTGGTTGAACACGACCTACAGGCAGCCACACAGACCGAGCCAAGGATTCTGATCAGCACGTTTCAGTCCGACCCGATGATTCACATGATATGAGAAAAACTAAAACGATATGAATGCCTTTTTTGTAAACAGAGAGAAAAAAAAAAAGAACACAAGGCACAAAATGAAATACTGATAAGTGGAGCCCGGTTGTGTAACGACGAACACATCTCAGAACCTTCAGAATACCCATCTACTCAGAACAACAGGGGGGACGTCAGGACCAGTGACGTCAAGAAAACACATGAAGCCAGCATCAAGTTGACGATGGACGAAACGGGAGTCATCGGAAAACGTCTGCCGTTTGATCGCCGGGTTAGAGCGTTGTCGCTGGATCTGAAGCTAGTTGGGCAAGTCCATTTGTGCGGCGCCGTCGGGGCTCGATCAGCGCCGAGATGGTGACGCAGGGGTGGAGGAGAACTTATCGTAGCTCACATGACACTACAAAAAAGTACTTAATAATTAAGGCATTAATACTTCAGTGGATACTGTGGCAGACGAGCGGGGCAGGAGTGTGTGGCGGTGACGGCGGATGAGGGCGAGCGAACCAGCGGTTCACCAAGACCCAAAGCTCCATTTACTGCCGATCTCTACTCGTACGTAAACAGATGGTCCTGAACCCGGAAAGGCATCGCACAGGAGCATCATCCGCTAAAGCGACAACGTTCCCCAGACGGGCCGGACTGGACTTCACTGCGGCCCGAACCGCGGCCGCTCTGGGGGAAACAAACTGTAAACATCTGCTGGCGGTTCCGGCCATCGTTGCTGCAAGAGCTTTTTGAGACATGTGGTGACGTCCGGGTGAGGCCGCCACCGTGGCTCTTTTCCCAGAAGCCCTTGCAGCGGGAGCCCGGGTGCCGTGTAACACTAACTTAAAAAAAAAGTAGGCAAACAAAAAACCGTCACTCTGGCCATTTCACACCTGAAGCCCGGGTCGCCTGTCCGTCTGTCATTTTAGAGCGCGACACTTGAAATGTTTGCAGCGCGCCGTCTTTCTGTCCTGTAACCACGGGCGCCATTAAAGCCAAAAAAATACCAATCAGTGAGACGGCTGGGCACAACACTGAAACAAGGCTAGTTTTATCGGTGAGGGACCCAGAGAGAAACGTCTGCTGACGAGTTCTGCATCTCAGCGGGGGAATCTGAACCACTCGCATGAATTGGGTCAGAACGGGCCACCCTTGGGTGCGTCTGACAGATTCGCCAAACTCACAGTGTGCCGGGGGTCTCTGGGACACTCATCTCCAAAGCAGCAGACAAGAACTCAAACGTAAGGCCCGGGTCAAGTATAGCCAGAGTTCTGATTTAACATCACAGGACAGTCACAAAAAAAAAGAACAATATTCAATACGTACAATCATGGTCCGATTCAGAACCGAGAGACACGGAGGAGAAGGTTTCAGCCACCGTCTGGTCAAACAAACCCAGAACAATCCACAGCGTCTCTCCGTCCACATAGTGCTGAAAGCTTGAGGGTGAAACGGGTTCACAGCGGGTGCCACTCGAGAACCGCGCAGAGGTTCTCTCATTCTGGCCGTTCTGACTTCCAAACAATAATAATAATAATAATAATAATAAATGTAACATCAGTCCAGAAACACAGCATCCGGCCCGCTTCAGCGCGTGGTACAGTACAATGAAGAGCTTTATCACATGGTCCGGCACTGAAGAGTCCAAAAACAGAGAAAATAAAAGGCCAGATAAAAATAATAAAAAGTACTAAAGCAAGACCCGGCCCGTGGCGAGCCCCGCCCACGGAGCGGAGAGGCCGACGCCCTCCGACCGAGGAGCAGCGCCACTCTTTTCACACAGTGCACCTCAAAGAAACCATAAAAAAAAGAAAAGCGCAACAAAAAGGCAAAACTTTAAAATATAAACATCTCCAACTCGTGAAATAATTGACCTTAGAAAGGAACAAAATCTGGTAAACAAAATAAATTAAGGCGTGCAAAAGATAAAAGTCAAATCTTCTGTCGGTTTGTTGTTTTTTTTTCCTCCTTCGTCCTTCTCTTAGAGCCGAGCGGGTTCTGCCCGTCAGGAGAACCCGCCCACGCTCAGTCAATCCTCAGAGTGAAGGTAGCTGCCAAAATCAAAAGAGAAAAAGATTCAAACCAACTGGAATATCCTTTTAAATATGCCCGAGGGTCCGAAGGCCCGCATTTACAGGCGGGGTCCAGGTTCTGAGCCCCGACAGCTGGATATTTACATACATGTTCATGCGGATTCAGCAGCAGTGCAGCAGAAACAAACGGCAAAATTCTCCAAGTGAAACGGACAAAGAAAATAAATATCATATATATATATATTTATATTTATATATATATGAATAAAAAACGAAACAGACGTACGTCACAGAGTTCACCTTTCTAAGGAATAATGTCTTCGCGCAAAAAATGATATGTAGAAAACAAGCTATGGTAAACGGTGGCAGAGAGTGAGACGAGGTCTCGTCTGTCTGGCTCGTACGGTGGCGGGGATACATCAGAAGGTCAAGCGGCGCCGGGCCCAGCTGGAGGGGAGCTGTGGTTCTGCCACGTTAAGGCTTTGCAGTAAAACATCTAAAGCTGAGGTACTGCTGCTGCTCCCCCCCCCCCGAACTGAAGCCAGGCTCTGGTCAACTCATAGTAGTAAGCCGTCACGGACAGAAAGACTCGCAACTCACCCGTCTGTCTGTCTGTCTCTCACACACACACACACACACACACTACTGTCCCCTGTCAGACACTCGGCGCCGTCTCTTTTTTTCTGTTTGGTTTTTCTTTTTTTCATTCTTTTTTTTTTTAAATCACTAAAATTTCTTGGCAGCATTACACGATGCACCTCCTCACCCCTCCCCTCTTCCCCTTCCTCCTCCTCCTCCTCCTCTCCCCCGCTGTGCCACTTGGAGCCGGGTGAGGTGCGGATTTGGGCGGGGGGTCGGGTGAAGGCGGTTCAGTAGTCTGTGATCGGGGCGAGGTCGGGGTGCAGGTCCACCGTGATGTTCTTGTAGAGGCTGCTGAGTGAGACCACGGGGGTGAAGTGGAGATTGTTGAGGCCGTCCAAGTGTTGGCGCTCTTTGGAATACCTCAGCAGTTTGTACCTGCGGACACACAGTGACCCGGTTCATCACTTTGGATCACATATATCTATATAGACGTAGAAACATAGCATTGACCTCAGAGCCCAGTGTTTCTGAACTAAAGGAATAAGAAGTCGTTGATTCAGACAAACATTTTCTTTTGTTCTTTAGGGGAATTTAATACGCTTCCACACATTTACACCAAATATGCAAAATAAAAGGGGACAGAAATGTGGAGATCATGGATTTTACTAAAACAGAAAAGCAGCAGAACTTTTTAACAAGCATTCTTTCATGTCAGAAATCTGTCCTGTGTTCAATGTTTACTTTGTCACTTTTGGTTTTTTCACATTTAGGTTTGCTGAAGGGAATGTGGTGGAATGTTACGAGTTATTCTCCTTATTTCGTATTCTTAGAACTGTTCTGGGGTCTGACTCAACTTTCCCTCTGGGAATCATAGTGATGGGTTCAGGTATCATTCTTGTAAAGTATCCGGGTTTAACTGCTGTCCAGTGTTAATATCACACCTGATAATGATAAAAACAAAGTTTATTTTCAGTTAGATTGTAGTTCATTAGGACCATTAGAGTCTCGCACCGATCCATCGGTGGACTTGTAATTAATGGATTGTATTTTTTAAACATAGCCTAAATGTGCCGCCACCTCTCCTTTTGGGTATAAGCTCCTCCCACAGCCAGGAAAGATATTACCTCACTGATGATCTCGGATCGTTGCACTCAGAGGGAGGTTGCTAGTAGTAATGCTAAGCTAACATCACCCAGACAGTAAAAGAAGAAAAGAAATCCAACTTCTTCTGCGTGAAACGGCTGATTGTCTCGTTCTTTTTGCGGATCCTTCAGGTCTGAAGGCTTAGAACTTATCTATTGGTTTTGATTCATGCATTTTAAGAATGAACTTACTTCTGCGATTTAAAACACAACAGGATTGTTGAGGAAAGCCTTAATGTTGTTGTTGTGGTTCATGTAGTCGGTCCCTTATTGGACAGGATGTCGTCTTACCTCCCGAGGAACTGCACCTCCCCTCTGTGATGGTGGGGAATGGACTTGTATTTGCCGAGGACCCCCTCCGGTCGGGTGACATTCAGACCGGCGTAGTGGACCCTGAGAAAAGACCGGGTTTGATTACTGGTGAACGTGAAGCCAATGAGAGAGAACCGCAGAACCAGCATGGGAAATACTTTCTTACAGAAGGGCAGTCCGATCAACCGGAATAAAATCACGACGAATCTCGACTTGCTGGCACCATTTCAGCCGCATCAAAACAGCGGCTCCGGCCTTCTGCTTCGACCAATGACAATGAGGCGTTCGTATCCGATGTATCGTTGACCTCACCATAAAAACAAAGCAGCGACGCGTTTCATTTGTTCGTGGATGATTACCGCCATGATCACCCTAAACGCCATAAGCGTCGACGTAATCGCCATAATCATCCCTACAAACACTATAAGACTACATCCCTACAAACACCATAAGACTACATCCCTACAAACACCATAAGACTACATCCCTACAAACACCATAAGACTACATCCCTACAAACACTATAAGACTACATCCCTACAAACACTATAAGACTACATCCCTACAAACACTACAAGACTACATCCCTACAAACACTATAAGACTACATCCCTACAAGACTACATCCCTACAAACACTATAAGACTACATCCCTACAAACACTATAAGACTACATCCCTACAAACACTACAAGACTACATCCCTACAAACACTATAAGACTACATCCCTACAAACACCATAAGACTACATCCCTACAAACACTACAAGACTACATCCCTACAAACACTACAAGACTACATCCCTACAAACACTATAAGACTACATCCCTACAAACACTATAAGACTACATCCCTACAAACACCATAAGACTACATCCCTACAAACACCATAAGACTACATCCCTACAAACACCATAAGACTACATCCCTACAAACACTACAAGACTACATCCCTACAAACACTATAAGACTACATCCCTACAAACACTATAAGACTACATCCCTACAAACACCATAAGACTACATCCCTACAAACACTATAAGACTACATCCCTACAAACACTATAAGACTACATCCCTACAAACACTATAAGACTACATCCCTACAAACACTATAAGACTACATCCCTACAAACACCATAAGACTACATCCCTACAAACACCATAAGACTACATCCCTACAAACACTATAAGACTACATCCCTACAAACACTATAAGACTACATCCCTACAAACACTACAAGACTACATCCCTACAAACACTACAAGACTACATCCCTACAAACACTATAAGACTACATCCCTACAAGACTACATCCCTACAAACACTATAAGACTACATCCCTACAAACACTATAAGACTACATCCCTACAAACACTACAAGACTACATCCCTACAAACACTATAAGACTACATCCCTACAAACACTATAAGACTACATCCCTACAAACACCATAAGACTACATCCCTACAAACACCATAAGACTACATCCCTACAAACACCATAAGACTACATCCCTACAAACACTACAAGACTACATCCCTACAAACACTATAAGACTACATCCCTACAAACACTATAAGACTACATCCCTACAAACACCATAAGACTACATCCCTACAAACACTATAAGACTACATCCCTACAAACACTATAAGACTACATCCCTACAAACACTATAAGACTACATCCCTACAAACACTACAAGACTACATCCCTACAAACACTACAAGACTACATCCCTACAAACACTATAAGACTACATCCCTACAAACACTATAAGACTACATCCCTACAAACACTACAAGACTACATCCCTACAAACACTATAAGACTACATCCCTACAAACACTATAAGACTACATCCCTACAAACACTACAAGACTACATCCCTACAAACACTACAAGACTACATCCCTACAAACACTATAAGACTACATCCCTACAAACACTACAAGACTACATCCCTACAAACACTATAAGACTACATCCCTACAAACACTATAAGACTA
This sequence comes from Lophius americanus, assembly GCA_037951165.1. NCBI lineage: Eukaryota > Metazoa > Chordata > Actinopteri > Lophiiformes > Lophiidae > Lophius > Lophius americanus. Next base: position 3,095,621 of record JBBDHG010000006.1, on the reverse strand, counting down.
CATCCCTACAAACACTATAAGACTACATCCCTACAAACACTATAAGACTACATCCCTACAAACACTATAAGACTACATCCCTACAAACACCATAAGACTACATCCCTACAAACACTACAAGACTACATCCCTACAAACACTACAAGACTACATCCCTACAAACACCATAAGACTACATCCCTACAAACACTATAAGACTACATTGACGGCTAGATGCTTGAGACGTCTTCGTTTTTGTTCTTTGGAGCACGCGGGTCAGTTCAGGGCGGTTCATACTGGTGTCTGATATAGATGAACACCGAGGCAGAAGAACGCAGAAGTCTCTGTGGGACATCCATCCCATCACTGCCTCGCCTCCACCAGGGATTAAAAGTTAAATGTGATAAAGGCTCATTTGATTATCTTCTGGTAGAGGGAGGAGGGGAACAGCACGCCATTAATGAGCGTCGGTCTGACATCGGACGCCGGAGGGCAGCATGAAAATACGACACTTCTGCATCCAGCTGCGTTTGTGCGGTAGAGAAAACATGATCCTAACAAATAACTGCAGATGATTCAATCAGCGGAAACGAGGCGTTACGTTTTATCACTCTATAAAAATGACAGATGACTTTTCGGCGTCTTGTGACTTTTAAATCGGTACTATTTTCATAAGAGAAGTGTGTAACACATTAAACACTGGTGCTTCTGACAGGACTTGCAGACAATGATGCATTGTTAGTGTTTTTTTTCTTTAAACCAAGCCTTGGCTGTAAATTTTCTCCATTACTCCTATCGGGTCAAAATGCAGAGACAAAGACGGTTCTGCAGCTCCGACAGCCTGCGAGGTCCGACCTCCTCGCCATCGCATCAGCCGAGACACTTAAAGGAGGAGGTGCAGGTTTTCTGCCTGAACTCCGTTCCCATCCCCGTTCAGTGCGCTCACCTGTTCCACAAGTCGTCATCCTCTCCTCCCCAGCCCCAGAATGCATTGGGAAATCCATTAATCTTGCGGAACTGCTGCACAGTGAGTCCACTCACGCCGCCGAAGAACTCGCTGTATGGAAGTCTGCAAACAGCAAACACAGGTCAAAGGTCAAGGGTAGATCCTCCTCGCCCGCTGTTCCACTACAACCTCTGGTCCTCATCCAGCAAATTTCAATCCTCATACTTTCTCAGCAAACGCGGGCGAGTGGAGGAAACACTCACATGTACATGTATTTATCCAGTTTGGTTGCAAAGTGGCGCGGCATCTGACCGCAGCCGTAGTAGTTTCGGTCGTTCTCGGGGATGTGGTCCACGTCGTGGAAGATCAGGCAATCCCACTCAGAGTCCTTCATGGCCTCCAAGAATCCCACGTTGAACAGCATTGCTCTGTTGAAGGGCTGGCTGCCGCTCTGACACAAACACAGACAGAGTGAGAAAAGTGAGAAGTGAGAAAAGACGGCGCCGACGTCAGCAGTCCATCGATTCCCTTTTACATGGGTTCTAATCAACATCCACGCACACACACAAGAACAAACCGCCTTACCTGTTGAATGACGTAGAGGGCGAACTGTAGCCGCTGCCTCTGCAGCATCGGGATGAGGTGCTCAAAGAGGATGGGGAGATGTTCGTGGCGGTTTCTGAACGGGATCAGGATGGCCACCTACAACACAAATACAGCGGGAATGGAGCCGGACCCGACAAACCGCGTCTTCTTCCTCCCCTCTGTGTATGTTCCTTTAATCTGCATCACTGGGTTACTTTGTTGAGGCGTACGTGTTTATAGGGGGCGTGAACCCACCTTCCAGCGGGGTCTACAGTCCTTCGGTTTCCAGTGGCCTCCAAACGTGATGTCAAAAAACCGGGACAACTTCTGTTCTATCTCCTCCATGGGGATCTCCGTCATATTCACTTCCATACGGCCCTCTGTGGAGAGATGAGAGGTTCCGCCGATTCATGGCGAGATGAAACAAACAGACGCTTACAACAAACTCATATCTGCTGAAGCTGCGGCCAGACCCAAAGCTCCAGAACCACACTCACAGCTGCTTGAATACCGAGGAGAACACATCCAGATTAGTTGGAATCTGATGTTACGCTATAATATACGAAACATGAGACCGTTGGGATTCATAGTAGGTGTGAGCCACTCTGACCTAAAACTATATAGTACTAGGGATTGGCCATCAGTAATAATGAAATGATCTTTGGCATCCTTCTAATTATCTTTGTAAAATTCTCACATTCAACTAGCTAGCTTTAGCCGCTAGGATATCTATGGTTTCCTGCCATCGTCGGCTCGTATCTTCACAGGTCAGACGTTTGAACGAGGATGATGAGGTTGGCGGTATCTTCGTTTGTTTTCCTCGTATCACTCATTGAACGACGACGAGTTTTAGAAGAGTATGAGAATTTCACGGTATGATAACCGTCTTATATACTTCTGAAGACAAATAAGAACATTGTACGTTTAAAAAGAAAACCGGAGGGAAAACTAATCTTGGAAAATGTAAATGTAAATAAAATCTAACTGTTCTGTCCTTGGGATAACATGCAGGAGAGAAAGGATACTCTTCTCCCATCGTTTTCTTGAGATGGCTTTATATTAGGAGCATGTTCACCGATCAGCCACAACATTAAAACCACAAGGCTATGTTATATAGATCCTTCACTGCAGCCAAACCAGATCTGTGTGTTCTGACAGGGTTCTGTTGATCCAAGTATTAACTTAAGCTTTGGGTGCTGCAGTAGCTCTTCTGTGCGATAACAGAAGCCAACAGTAGCCTATTTTTAGGCAAAGTTCATGCAGATTCCTCCATTAATGTCGGAGTTATTTCCAGCCTTTAACTCTACTCTCCGAGTATCTCTCAAAAACTCTGTAGCCGCTTGTCTCCTGCGCCTTCCACTTCAGCATCTCTGTTCAGCCCACTGAGCCCCCAGTTCCACCCCTAAAAGGAACATCATAAGTACTCCTGAAAGTGATCCCTCAGCCTCAACCCGAAAGGAACATCAAAGCATAGAAAGGAACAAAGGCAGCATTAGCCACATTGAGACGTCACTACTCCAAACAGCTTATTCTATTTGAATTTAAATGTTGTGAACCACCTAACCCAAAGGTAATCACCTCTAGGATCAGCTAAAACCTACCTCTGGATCAAATTTCATGCAAATCCATAGTGTGGGTTTCTCCAAAATAAACAAACTGACCGACGCCGAGGAGTGAAAACATAACCTCCTTGTCCAAGGGAAAACTAAAAAACAACCCCGAACCTTTAAAAAGCCTGAAAGAAGTCAGTGTTGAGAAGACGCCTACTCACTCATAGAAGGTAATCGCTCTGGGCAAGGGAGGTTCTGGGAGTAGGTGAAGTTCTCAGGGAGGTATGTGGTTGGCTGGACCAAGTACTCGCTGGAGTTACTGCCTTCAGGATAATCTGCAGCAAAAACCACCAACGTCAGAGAAAAAAACAGAATCATTTCAAATCACATCACCATTCTGAAATTAGGCGGATCATTTCAGTAGGATCATTTCAGTAGGATACGTTTACGGTTCCATTTGAGTCGGGGGCCTGCCATCGATTTCAGAAGATATTATGTCCCCGTTTAACAAACTGGAGACACTTCCCCTCAAGAAAGAAAAATTCTAAAGCAATTTTTCTCATGTTTTTGTAATAATAAAAAAGAACAAAGACCTAAGTTTGACTGTAAAGTGACATTTTTCATGTTTAGTCGACGCTAACGTTCAGAGAGAACAGGATCAAGATTAAAAAACTGCAGCCTCTGGCTGTTCCCATTGGTCCACAGGTCCGTGCGCTGATAGGGGAGGAGCCTGTGTACAGGAAACACCGCAGGCGTGCACTGGTAGTAATTTCAAAATAAAGGCGTATCTTAAAAAAGGACGAGAGATTATATATTGATACAAGTATTTTGACTTTCCATAGATCTGATTTGATCGCTGTTCAACAAACCATTATGATAACCATTTGATGGTCTCGAAACAACTTTTTATTCCCCGTTTGGGGTCCACAAATGTATCTAATACATTGAATGAATCCTAGTTTATGTTTGCTTCTCTTCACAAGTGCATACTCAGAGATCCACTAACGCTGTTCTCTGAAACCCCAAAGAAGTGTGAAAAATCAAAAGTCTAGTCGACTGTAAGAAAGACATAAACAAGTAAACAAGGAGAGAAAGACAAATCAGTTCAGAAATATATTAACCTAACGGTACTTTTGTTGTGAGGGAATATTTGTCAGCACTGCTAAAAGGTTCAGTGATGTTAGGAAGGGCCCTAGTGAGGGACGTTAGGAAGGGCCCTAGTGAGGGACGTTAGGAAGGACCTTAGTGAGGGACGTTAGGAAGGGCCCTAGTGAGGGACGTTAGGAAGGGCCCTAGTGAGGGACGTTAGGAAGGACCTTAGTGAGGGACGTTAGGAAGGGCCCTAGTGAGGGACGTTAGGAAGGGCCCTAGTGAGGGACGTTAGGAAGGGCCCTAGTGAGGGACGTTAGGAAGGGCCCTAGTGAGGGACGTTAGGAAGGACCTTAGTGAGGGACGCTAGGAAGGTTAGAAAGATTTAGGAGGTGTGTAGTGAGGCATGCGAAGACTGTTTCGAGTTTCTCGTTGAGCCAGACTCTATAATTCGAAATGGAGTTTCGTCCCAACGACTGATAACGTTAGAACCGGACCACTTGGTTAGGGGCACATGGGTAAGAGATAAATGGAATATAATATTCATAACTTTGAATACTTTCAGCTGAAGGTAAAGACATTGTATTTGAGGTTTGTTTTGAAAAAGCAATTTTATCTCCGTATGAAAGGGTCGTACGTCCGTATGGAGGTCGCCATGTCGTAGATACAAACACTGGGTCCGTGGTTGAAATCGTTTACGGTGTTTTGATGAATGGAGGATCGTACTTATTATTTGGAGCAAGAAAACGGAGCGCCAAGCCTCGCCATCAATTCAAACATGAAGACTCACTACCGCTACCGGGCAGGGCGACGCAAATGACTGCAGGTCGGCTTAGGGAGGATGTCAGTAGGAAGTAGAGGGACTTTCAACTTTCCACGACTAATTTAGAGAACTTACGAGTTTGTCTAAAAAAAAAAAATTAAAAAAAACTCCATTCCCTTTATAAAGAGAAAATTAGCGACTTTCAGTACTTGATTGATATTTCCGTTGACATTTTTGGTGGCTCAGGTCCGTGGGGACACCAACATAGAAGGCAGCATTAGCGATGTTCTCAAAGCATGAAAAAACACTCCAAACACCAGCGATTTTACAGATGTTACCACGCCTGAACTGAAGGCTTCCTTTTAACTTCACATACAATCAATGAAACGGAGACAATAGTCCAAATATTGGAAGAGTATGGGCGAGAATAATTTACCTGTCCCATTGAGTGTACTGTTCTTGTTGGTGTACAGACGGATCATATGGCCAATGGTCCTCACATTGTCCCTCAAAATGATGCCCTGGGCCTGCAAAGCGAAGAAGTACGTGTTGGCTAATGGAGAGAGAGGAAAAAGAAGGTTTAACTTGCGGCTTTAAATGTAACCAATCACATTTTCTTCTCATGACATCCATAACATTCCTTAACTGCTGTAACACCTGGAGGACATATTCCCCCCCGTTACTCCTAAACATACCATAATGGCATATCCTCCAAGCCTTTGGTGTGGCTAGAGTATATTATTTTGGTTATGTGTTATAGGGTTAGTAAAAGATGACAAACACTCAGGAGTCAATTTAGAATCAACTATTCAATGAAAAAAAAAAAGGACGTCTTCAAATATCACAAATATTAATAAAAGGTACTTCTTGTGGTCAATGCACATGCAAAGTTTGGTGAAGTTATAATCTACAAATAATCCTTGAAAGCAAGAGTACTTAAATTAAACTACTCATTATCGCTTAAAGTTTAAGGAAGAAAAAAATCGGAATAGGTTAAAATTGGTATCGGCAAGTCAGACTTCGTAGAAATCGCTGATCGGACAAGAAAATTGTAATCGGTGTACCTCGACTTCTTCCACCTCCAAGTCTGCTCATCATCTTCCCTCTTTCCAGATGATGCACCAAATACCTTCCTACCTGTCACCTGTATCACTTTTTCCCTACTTCCCATCCGGTCATCCTGCAGTTCCTCACTACCACCAAGAAGCCCGTCTCAACTCCTGCATGACGTTTTGAGATAAATATACATTTTCTACGTATGGTCTCTATATCTGCCTGCTCGTTTATCAACGCGTATCCAGTTCCAAAAGCACGTTGATTTGGACTCCTGTTACGAGACATTAGAGGTGAAATGATGTTCAGCGCCGTGCTTTGTTTAACCTGACCCGTTTTGACAGCGTAGTGGCAGGCAGAAAAAGAAAGTCCAGCAAATCTCCACGTCATTATCATGACCTGGCCTGGATGAGGCCGCATGTAGGCGGGGCTTTGACAAGGTACTCTGCTGTTGTGAACAAAACTTTATTGGCAAATGTAAATTGCGTCAACAGGCTGCGGGAGCCGAGCGGGTCGTACAGTGTGAGCCCTGATGTCGCGAGTTCCACAAACGTTTTACTCGTACAGTGTTAGCCCAGCTTAAGCCCAGTTTAAGCCCACATGGAGCCATAGTAAGGAGAGAGGAGCGATGGCAATAATCCAACAGCCTTGGAGAGAAGCTCACCCCGTTCATTCAGAACCTCATCGCAGATGTCACAGGGTTCTCAAAGACAATCTTTAGCACTTCAATTGGATCAATGCTAGACCTCTCCAGGTTCCACAGATCCATCTCCAAGAAGGCATGGTCCCAAAACATCGTTTGGGAGGAACTGATCAATGGAACCATCTGGTTCTAAATGATTTAAGAGGCAGCTTTCTCCAGGCGGAGGAATGTAGCCATAAGCATCTTAACCATAATCAGAAACAAGTAAAACGGTTGGGCAGCTTTTTTCATTATGCGCGCGCACACACACACACACACACACACTGTCTCACACCCACACACACACACGACTCCATTCCAGCTGGATTTAAAGTCTGGGCAGGACAAGCTAAAGCTCACGGCTCTCACTGCACCAGAGAGAGTGGGAGTTGATCCCCCACTCTGGGCGTATCCTCCCTGTCCCCCAAACAACCGTTTCTCCCGCAGCATGTCATCACCGCGGAGAAGCCATTGTAAAACAACAAAACAGCAAGAACAATGCAAAGAGAAGGTGCTGTGTCCCAGTCAGGGTCGCTTGTCCTCAGAGGACCCCGTCCTCTCATCCCATCTCAAAGTAAATATATATATGTATATATATGTATAATAAATAAACTGACCAACCATATCATTACTACCCCCTGCCTCGTAGTGTGCAGGTCCTAATTTGACGGCACCATCGATGGCCAGACTCTTTAACTTCTGAATCAGAGGGAGCCGAAACTTTCGACGTAAAATGACAATGATGGATTTTTACAAGATTAGACACGGTTCTGGCAACGCATTTGTTTCAGGACAGTTTCAGTTTGCAGAAGTTCAAGGACGTTATGTTCCTGGCACAGTGGCGCTCAGCTGACGCACCGCAAGAAGGTTCAACTGTAAATTGCCTGCAGGTATGAGAGTTAGCGTGAAGGGTTGTCGGAATCTGTCTGTTGGTCCTGTGATGAACTGCTGGATTGTCCAGAAGGGCTTTTCTGAAAAAAGCATTTAATGGCAACTAAACCTCAGATGAGGAAAACCGAGTTTTATGCATTCCAGATAACAAGTTACTATTAGAGGTGCACCGAATGATCGGTCGGTGATTTATCCTCGCAAGTAGTCTTACTTTCATATGGTCCTTGACCCGCTGAGCAGTCCAAGCATGATTTCTCCATTCCTTGTCGGTTCCACAAATGCGCCAAACAAGGGTCTCACACACACACACACACACACACACACTACAAACATCTCACCATCTAGGAGACCTTTCACCGTGAATGAAGAAAACACAAAGCTCGCAATTTGTATGAGATTTGATCCAAATGTGAAGTGCATTATAAATTAAATGTATCGTCATTGTTATTAAGCTGCGGAGAAACGTCCCCGAAAATATTCAACTTAAGAAGACACTTCTAAAATAAATCACCCCGAGGAACAAGGCGAGTTTCCAGATGCCTGCGTTGGCAGAGCAGCTAAAGCCAGAGCGAGCACAAGACTACCGTATGTATGTATGTATGTATGTATGTATGTAAGAAGTCAGTTATGGTTTTACAACGTTCAACAACAACTAAAGACAATCGGCCATAAGACGCATAAAAAATCAGCATTGGATTCGGCTCGGTGCACCTCCAGTAGTTACCATGGTAACTTACTCTGAGAACCTAACCTGCTCGCAGGTTTCCTTCAACAGAGTTTATTCTCATCTTCTTCATCTTCTTCTTCTGAGCCGGAAGCAGGGCCGTCAGACAAGCACGCGTCTATTTCCAGTCAGAAGCCGGGAGGTTTGACCTTGTGACATCTAGTATGGATAAGGTTTCATTCCCTGGTGAGTATGTGGTCCAAAGATAATGTTTCTCTTCCCAATCCATCACTTATCTCAAACAACACATTACAGGCGTCTCTCACATCTCAGCAGGACTTCCTCCCAAACATCAGCGACACATGCTGGAACAGACACTAGAGGACATTTACCTTCTTTAATATGTCAACATCCTTCTCCAGCCCATCCTGGAGTTTCCAGGCCAGATTGAATACAGAATTCCTCCGGCGAGTTCTGTGCCTGCCCAGAATTAACCATATATTTGTAATTTGTTTTCATGCCTTAGAATAAATATAAAATCCAGTTCAGTGTCTTTTCGCCTATAATAACCGATTAACGTGTGCAAAATAGAATAAATACATTCCCTTCTCAGACTCAAATGATCCCCCGTACCGGGTTTCTCTCCTTCACCGTTTAACTAAACTGTCATTCTGTTTAACTAAACATAGGTGGATTTTAATCATATGAGCACATTAAAACGTCCAGCTCCAATGGTGAACAGCGTTTCAACCGTTGCCCTGATTTATCCCAGTATCTGAACTCCATTGATGATGGCTTTGATTGACAATGTTAACTCCCAGTTCAAAAACCCAACTGAGAACACGGATTCAGGGAGCAGCCTGCTTCCTGCCCGGTCTCAGCTGGGCCAGGATCTAACCCCCCTGTGACCCAGAACAAGATAAGTGGTTCCATACAATTAATAATTAATGACTGTTCCGGTTTTATTAAGCTGCAGAAAACCTTCACAGGAGTTAAAGATAATATGGGACGCATAGGAAGAAGTGAAGAGACAAACTGGCGACTGACAGGAAACCTGAAGACCAAAGTTACGAGGTCAATAATTTAAGATCATCTTTCTTCAATTTAAAGATCTTCTGAATGCACTGGACCACAATCACAGAACACTAAACAGGACAGGATTCTCTGAAGTAACGACAGATATCTTACAATAAGATCAAGATGGAAGTTATTAAATGTAATATCTTTATGTGGATGGACAACGTTAAGTTTCCAGTCATTTACGCATGTAAACATTATTTAAATGATATCCGAGGGAGTAATCACATTTGTTGACAGCATCAAGATACTCTTTCATCTTGTCTCTGCTTTTGTCCAGAGGAAAATTACATAGTAAGTTAGTTTAATTCAATAATTGCTTATTTCTATAGACAGGTGTAAATATTTCCCCCAAAAAAAACAAAAAGCATGAAGAAGGACTGCAGTTAAAATTTCTGAAGATTATTAAGAATTGACAGAATGTTCTAAATAATAAATAGATTCCTAATAGCTCGGTGCATTTAATGACAAAATAATGATTTTGCAGCAAACTGCATTTCAAATCACAAAATACCGCGACACAGAAATCCACTGCAATAGCCAACCTTAACTAGTAGTGATGCTACATGTTCGTACCTCCACAGGTAACCCCTGCACAGCAAACCCTTAAACACATCCTGCATGAACCCGACACAAACGCTGAAGCTGGCAGTTTCGATCCACAGCCATCATCTCCTGTGGACCTCATGCCCACAGGAGATGTTTGGCTGGAGGCTAGCTAGCCCGTTAGCTCGCATTAGCATGGGCTGGAGCTCAGGAGATTACCCCCGCATAACACCATTAACCGTTACCCCTTAAGACCCTTAGTGTTAATCTCTGGGGACTGACCTATTCCAGGGGCCACGTAGATGAAGTAGAGACAAGTGGTGGACATGGAGAAGAAGAATATGAAGGCAAGGAACGAGCGGTTGGAGATTCGCAGCAGCCGCCGCCTCCAGTTCACCATTTTGGCTCAGGCCTCCTTCTGTTTCGCCGGTAAGAATCCCATAAAAAAATACTTCTCAGAGTTTAAAGGGGCCTCAGATCGACAGACAGCAGTGGCAGCAGCGTGGTCATGGAAACACCTGCACCGCCCAGGCCTGGTGATGCAGCGCGGCTCCGGCGCGTCGCGCTAACTGGCCTGCCGAGAAATGTCCAGATGGAAGAAGCAGCTCCGGGTCGATAGTATCAGGCAACCGGGAGCTTCACGGAGGACCACCGGCCAGCCATACCGCAACCCCTCGCAATACTACTGCAAAAACAAACAACTACTTAAGGATACTCGTGGTAGCCGTCCATGGTGTCGCCAGCGAAGGCTGGATGGCTGGTCGCAGAAGGGGGCCGGGCCGCTCTGCCTTCTCCCACACCGGTTACTGCCGAGGGCTCAGATGTTTCCGAAACAGTCGGTGCGCCTCCTGATCGAAGCCCGCAGACTGGCGACCGGTCATGTCACCGCACGAGTGTGGCATTGAACGCACAGAAAAGCCGAATCAGACTTCATTCAAAGACCCCTCGGCTCTTCCTCCCTCTTATTTTCTGCTGGCACTGCAGAGACAGCTTCCGGTGAGCGCGGACGGCGCCCCTCCCCCGCGTTACCATAGCAACCAACTGTGACATCCTACAGGCCAGGAGCTTTTATCTCTGAAGCATCCTTTGATTATTTTTTTTACCGTCAAGTCCCCCTCAAATGTCTTTCTGGGCACGAACCCCACCTCCTCACCGTAAGTATCTTTGATACTCATTTCTGGATTTTTCAGAGGACTTTCCGCTGATTGATCTGCCAAAAGCATTCCAAACATCCCTCTCACAGCCTTATAGTTATATATTCTGCAATTGTTTTTATATGTAATTAATAATAATAATAATAAAACATTTAATTATTTTGGATCAAATCTCAAAGTGCTAAAATTGTGATCTTACAATGGAAAAAGTGTTCTGTTGAAATTGCAGCAAATAATACAAAATTTAAAACGGTAGACCGCCGCATTACATTCAATGAATTATATTTATTTACGTGGAAGTGACAGAATTTCCCTGAGAAAACACAGACTTTTAGTAAAATTAAAAGATAAATACCATAATGTCACAAGCAAGTTCATGTATTATTCTGTCTGAATTGCAGATTTTGCTGGAATGTACGTTTAGTATCGCAATCAGAAATTCTTCATTGATCCCCTGGGATGGATTGGTTTGCTACAGATTCTCCTTGAAGAACACGTAAGATCATGGAGTGGACGGGTCTTCCCAGTATTTTAGTTTGTTGTGCATCGACATAAAACATATATTCACAATATGAGTATCTACATACAAGAGACATGACCAAAAAGCAGCAATATTAATTAAAGTTATAGGTTCTGCTAAAAAGAAAATTTTTAAGTCTTTTTTTAAATGTGTCAGTCGTCTGTGGAGCCCTCAGATGGTCAGGGAGGGCATTCCACAGACAAGGAGCAGCAGTACAGAAGGCCCGATCACCCATGGTGCTGAGCTTAGGGGTGTGAAACATTGTCCGGGATCATGTGCAGCTTACCATGCGACCTCCTGTCTGACCCCACCCCCTCAGAGTCAAGCTCCACCCCACATTCACTTTACTGCCACAGCAGACAGCAGCAAACCGGTCACTCCAGCTCTGGCTCTTCCTGTAACAGGCTTTGATGTTCCTCGGCCGGTTCTGTTTATTGTCTCTGCAGACGTCAAGATATTTATTAGTCTCTACAATGTCCAATGTCTACTATATATGTATACACACACAGATACATATATATATATGTATAAAATATATAAAATATACTTCTCTTGAGACATTTGCCTCTGACTCTGAGTAAACAGTCATTCTTAGATGGGCTGATTGGAGATAATGGACATAAATAAATAAAACGTTGGAAACGATTTGTGGCTCAAGATGACCCGGCTTAAGCAAGCTATTGTTAAATATAACAAGATAGCAGGTGGAGATCAGGTAATGAAACACGAGAACATAACTGCATACTTGGTGTTTGCCAGTAACCATGAAAGGAGTTCTTGTTTTTCTCTGTTCTGCTGGAATCACTGCTGACTCTGCACCTGTGGACGGGATAAAAGTGGAAAAGTCTTGCCCTGACTGTGATTTGTTGGCCTATAATATCACAAATATATACCTGTATATACATATATATGTATATACATATATATATATTTAATGCAGCATTGTGAACTAAGTGGGTTTTGGTTTGGACAGTGGTTCAGAGTAAATGGAGTCTTTGATGTTTGTGACAGACAGACGACCTGATGACACAGAATGTTACCATCCTCTGACATATTATCCTACCGAGTCTCTCAAGGTGGAACTCGAAGAAAAGCTTCCAGCGGCTAAAGAGAAGAGTCGGATCTCTGAAGTTTGATATTTTCTATGGAGCCAAAATCCAAGATCTTCTCACGCTTCACAAAACACATCCGTGTGGGGAGACGCTGGCAGGTACACCTGTGGTTTAAGGTAACGACTGTCACGTTAAAGCCCTCCTACCTTCATTCCCTGCATCTGTTTGAGACACTACAGACGTCCTCAGTAGGACCAAACATCTGGACGACATCGTCTCAGGGACGCCTCTGGCCACCATGGACGTAGAATCGTTGTACGCAAATGTAGAACCAGCAGCACAAAGGCTGCAGGTCAAATGGGACAAAGCTCTGATTTTTTTTTTTTGCTCCTTTGTGATTCAGTGCGAGCAGAACCAACCACATGCAGTCTCACTTTTTCCAAGACGGGCCGTTTCCATAAGTGGTCCTAAGTCAAACCCGGGTTGGGTTTTCTGCATTGCGACCTCAGTCTGAACCGTCAGATCGGAAGGTAATAATAATAATAATAATAATAATAATAATAATAATATGCTACTTTGATGTCGTCTTCCATCGACATTCATCACAAAGCATTGCAGATGTGGGTCACACTATAAAAATCCACTGTAAACGCTATAAATGTAACTTTAAACACCATAAAAATCACTATAAACAGTATATATTTCAATATAGATACTGAAAACGTCCCTATAAAAACTAAAAACATCCCTGTAAACACTATAACATCCCTGTGAACGCCCAAAACAATATAAATATAACTTTAAACCCTACAATCATCACTGTAAACACTATATGCATCACTGTTAACACTATAAAATCACTACAAACACTACTATAAACACTATAAACATCACTATAAACACCACTCACATCACTATTAACACTATATAGATTACTATAAAGTCTATAAACATCTCTGTAAACACTTAAAACTATACTGTAAAAGCTATAAAGGCTATAAACATGACTGTAAACGTTATGAACATCACTATACAAACTATATACATAACTTTAGACGCGATAAATATACCTATAAACACCATACACATCTCCATAAATACTATATATGTCACTATAAACAATAAAAACATTACTGTATATAATAAAAACATTACTGTAAAAACTACAATCATCACTGATACCAATATAAAATCACTATAAACACCACACACATCACTATAAACAATATAAACACTATAAACCTCTCCATAAACACTATATATGTCACTGTACACACTATATAAATCAATATAAACAATCAAAACATTACTGTAAACACTGCAATCATCACTCAAAACAAAACAAAAAAATCACTATAAACACCACACACATCACTATAAACCCTATAAACATCACTATAAACACTATAAACATCACTATAAACATCACTATAAACACTATAAACATCACTATAAACATCACTATAAACATCACTATAAACCCTATAAACATCACTATAAACACTATAAACACTTTAAACATCACTATAAACATCACTATAAACACTATAAACATCACTATAAACATCACTATAAACATCACTATAAACCCTATAAACATCACTATAAACACTACAAACACTTTAAACATCACTATAAACATCACTATAAACATCACTATAAACACTATAAACATCACTATAAACATCACTATAAACACTATAAACATCACTATAAGATCTCTCTCCTCACTCACCAGTGCATCCATGGTAACGCACCCCCCTACCTGAAAGAACTACTCATCCCCCTGACCTCGACACGATCCCTCCGTTCTACCCAGTCATACCGCCTCCTCCTTCCCCGGACTAAGCTCAGCACCATGGGAGATCGGGCCTTCTGTTCTGCTGCCCCTCGTCTGTGGAATGCCCTCCCTGACCATCTCAGGGCTCCACAGACGACTGACACATTTAAAAAAGGACTTAAAACTTTCCTTTTTAGCAGAACTTATAACTGTAATTAACATTAATGCTTTTGGTCAGGTTTTTATATAGTTATTATTTTATTTTTTATTGTTGCTTTTATCTGCTTTTGCTTTGTAGCACTTTGAGATTTGATCCAAATGTAAAGTGCATTATAAATTAAATGTATTATTATTATTATTATTACTATAAACACTATAAACACTATAAACATCACTATAAACATCACTATAAACCTCACTATAAACACTACAAACATAAATTTAAACACTATAAACACTAAAGAACGGTAACAACCTACTACTTACAACAGCGGCCATGAAGCAAATAACCAAGAACTGGTTAAATCTCTTAAATCCATCATTCAATCATGGAGAGGAACAGAAAAATACATTTTTACAAATGGACAGAAAAACCTTTAGAACTTAAAAAGAAGAATTGAAGTTTTTAAGATGATGGTCAAAGTGGATGAGTTACTAGGCCGTAAATATAATTATATAATATAATAAACTCATTTGCTGAACCAACTGGGTATTGGAATTATCAAAAGACCAACTGATTCTTTTCATTAGTTAGTCAACAGTAACTTCATTTAACTGAAGTAATATTACATCGTAGGTTAAAGGGAAGATCTTGGCAGAATATGAAAAAGGCATCCTGTTATTCTAAAAGTATATCTCATGTATTGTATTTATGTATGTTTTTACATACATACATAAATACATACATACATAAAGTACTCGCTGTCACTGGGTGTGTATTTAGAAGGAAAAACAGTTTGCAGTCGTAAATAGATGTGAGAAATCGTGTGAGTGGATCGATCGTTGAAAACACTTTTAAACGGTAACATTTATAAGTGTTACACTATGAACAAGTAACGGACTAATCTACTATTTATCATGAGTATTCAAAGGTCAAACTGTGGAGTCATACACAAATATTTTGGAACTGCCCAGAACTACTGGGAGAAAAGAGGAAAAAGCGAAATCCCAAAAATAGATCGGAATGACTTTGGGTTTAAACTAAAAGCCCTCCTGTTTTTGTTTTTCTTAACAAAATGTTTATTTCTAATTAGAATATTCTAGCATCTTATGTGTTTTTTTCTCAATGTGCAAATGTAAATATCATATTTTACTGTAAAAGTTCATATTTTTTAAATCACTAGGGGGAGCTGGTTTTTTTTCTCACACTGAATCGGAGGAGTTCAATCCTTTCCGTTAGGCCTGGTTCTCCAGTACCTTCCTTGTCCGCAGGTCTACCTTTCAGTTTGGGTTCTGATCCTGTGTAGATTCTCGTGGATCCAGGTCCTGGTAATCCACCTGGGTTGAATCCAAAGCAACTGGACTTCTGTTTTGTCTTCTTCGGTTCAGAAGCGGTGTTGCATTTTTCAGAAACATGCCCATCAATAGGTCTTCTGTGGGTCAGACGACACAGTCACTTCCCAAAGTGCATCTATGAGTCTCGTCATTCACCGGTAATCCTTCCTCAGAACCACTTCAGTAGGCGCTGACCACTGCAGACCCGGAACATCCATCAACAGCTGCCGCAAGCTCATCTTGGAACTTGACGAAGTCACTTAGATCCTTCTGATCGCCAATTTGAAACAACTGAATCCTGAGACAACTGTTGTCTTGGATTGGCGCCATGTAAATAAAGATTGATTGAACGTTTCCTGCTTCCAACACATTAACGTCTGGACAAAATGTTCACTTGCTTCCTTATAGATGACCACTGACTGGTGCAGTTGTTATTCACCTGGCCTGTCAGTGGTTATAATGTCGTGACCAATCAAGGTATGTGCGTGTGTACTTAGAAGTACTTAGAAGTATTAACAGTATCTTAAAGGGTACTTGACTGTTAAAAAACCCTGTCAAGGTTCTGTTTGTCAGTTTATTTTGTAGGACTGACTGTGTTTCCTGTTTTATTTTGAAGGGTAATTTCTATGTACTTCCTCCTTTAATTGTATCCTTGTTTCCACCTTTTCCTCTTTGGTTCGTGTTTGAATCCTCTATCCTTGTCACCTCTCCCTAGCCCTCACCTGTTTTCCATTTGTCCTTGTTACCCAGGGCAAGTTTTGTTTTTCTCATGCTTTATTATGGTTTCATCAGTTGTGCCTCCTATTTTTGAGTCTACCTGTTACGTTATTCACACCTTCTTTTATGAAACTATATTTTACCTCTTGTTTGTTTGTGGGTCCCGTAAACAAAACGTAACAAATCCTTGTAAAATAAACTATGGTCCATTGATTGCTTTACATATTTGATTTCTTCCTGGCATTTTTTAAATTCCATCTCTTAGACACTCTACATTAAGCATAAAAAGACAAATCATTTGGTGGAGTTTGTTTTGTAACAGAATTTTATCAAATGATTCATTGTTTTATTTATAAAAGCTCAACCTTTGGGTAAATCATGTTTCTATGTTTCTACCCTTATCCAGTTTTGTTTTTAGCAAAATGTGCTCGACCAAACAAATGGCAAATGGATCCTGTCCTTCCTCACACTAAGGTCTATGTGGGCATAAAATTTGAAAGTGATCCATGAAACAGTTTTTGAGTTATGGTCGTTAACACAAAGGATCTACGGCGCGTTATTTGGAAAGCCTGAGTCAACAGAGGAAGTCCATAATCAGCATCATGGTCCAAAAGGAGGGACCGGTTCTGTCCAAGAGGCATTGTAGAATCCATAATGACAGAGAAGGAACATATAAGTTCTGCATTGTGGCTCAGAGATGGTTTTTATTCCTTTTTGGACTTTCATGAAGAATATATACACGTACAACATTTTACACATACAGTATCAGGAAACATTCATTGTTGGTTTGGATCGGCACCAGAGATTTATCAGATCCTCCAACCTCCTGCGACTCACAGTCTGGATGCCTCCTCCTGGACAGTAGGCGTCCGTGGTGAATCATTATTGTTGTCTGGTCACCACAGCCGTGGTGGTGTAGGAGAAAGGACTGAGCAGCAGGGCCAAGGTGTAGTGACGATGACCTTCAGCATGAGCCTCAAACACCACCTGAAGACCCCAGAACAAGGTTTCAGAACAACCGACAGACCGAGAGACCACTCAATGTTAAGAACGTTCCCCCTCAGTTTGACCTAAAGTCCCTCACAGACAGGAGACGTCCGTCCATTTTATACAGAGACAATGAAGACATTTTTTCTCAACATAGACCTTAGTGTGAGGAAGGACTGGATCAATTTTAGCTTCATTGCCAAACGCTTTTGGGCCATAAATTCTCAAGCATTGGTCCGATTTTGTTCAAATTAAGTGTGTAGGAATGGACTCGAGGGGATCTATCTTGTAAACACGATGTTTTACTTTAATAGGTCATATTTGACGAACCATGGTGACGATTTCTTTTGTTTGTTTTTACAAAAAATACTGTTTCAAGTTGGGTGAATATGAGTTTTGTTTAAATTATATTTAACCCATATTTTTTTTCACTTAAAGTACCGTGGACAATAACATCACATTTAATTGGAGGATGTCAATCATTGGGATCGCTTGTACAACGGAGAGGACGGGGGACTCCATGCTGTCAGGGACGATAGCGGGAGTCCAGTTCTAGGAAGTGTGTACTCAGACTGGGGACATACAGCAGAACCGCAAACAGCTGAATGTCCACGCGTCACTGCAAACAGTGATGTTTACTGACTGCAGGACAGTCCTGATTCTACACTGTCAGGCTTCCAGAGTTGAGATAGATAAGCTGTGTGTGACGTAAGGCCTCTTTACATGAAAACACTTTCACTAAAGACTGAATAGTTTTACTTTTGAGATTTGAAAAATAATCTGCTTTCATAACACAACGGTGTGTGTCTTATGTGAAAACTACAGAGCCCTAAAGGCGACATGAGGAGGCGATGGGCTGGTATGGCGTTAAGGACAGGAACAGAAGAGCAGAAAAGAGCAGAGGTAAGACTACATCCTATACAGAAGATCCAACCTTAAGGGGTTGGAAACTGAAGGTGGTGACAGTGAAGGACGTAGCCAGATAGCATAGCATGGTCGTATGTAGGATGACTGTGGTGGAAGTTGAAGAAAGAAGGCTGCTGGTGTCCCAAGGATCAGTAATGTTTGAGGGGAATGAAGAACGGAAGGGCGGTTGGTCCTGATGACATACCAGTGGAGGTATGGTGGTGTCGTGGAGAGAAGGGAGTGGAGTATTTAACTAGATTGTTCAACACCATCTTGAGAGTGAGAGGATGTCTGAGGAATGGAGGTAAAGACTTTCAAGAACAAGGCTGATGTTCAGAGATGTAGCAGCTAAAGACGTTTGAAGCTGACGAGCCACACGATGAAGATCTGGGTAGAGAGTGGTTGAAGCTTGATTAAGAAAAGGAGGTTACGATTTGTGAGGAGCAGTATGGTTTCATGCCAAGAAAGAGAAGTACAGATGAGATGTTTGCTTTGAGAGGGCTGATGGAAGAGTACAGAGAAGGTCAGAAGGAGGTGCCTTGTGTCTTTGTGGATTTAGAGGAAGAGTAGGACAGAGTGGTGAGGGAGGAATTGTGGGATTGCATGAGGAAGTCTGGAGTGACAGGAAGTAATGGTCCAGGAAATGTAAGAGAGCAGCATGACAGCGGTGAGGTGTGAAGTAGGAGTGGATGGGGTTTAGGTGGAGGTGGGACTGCATCAAGGATCGGCCCTGAGCCCCATCTTGTTGGCTGTGGTAACTGACAGGCTGACAGAGGAGGTCAGCAGGAGTCTCCACTGACTCTGACTTTGGTGGAGGACATTGTGGTCCATAGTGAGAGCAGGGAGCAGGTGGAGGAGAAACTGGAGAGGTGGAGGTATGGGCTGGAGAGAAGAGGAATGAAGGTCGGTGGCAGCGAGACAGAAAACATGGGTGTGAATGAAAGGGAGGCAGGAGGAACGGTGAGGATGGAGGAGTAGAGGTGGAGAAGGTGAAGGAGTTTAAGTATATGGGTCAACTGTTAAGTGTGGAAAAGAGTTGAGGAGGCGAGTGCAGGCAGGGAGGAGTGGGTGGAGAAGAGAGTCAGGAATTATCTGTGACAGAAGAGGAGCAGCAGGAGTGAAGGGAAAGCTTTCCACGATGGAGGTGAGAGAAGTTCTGCTGGATGGTTTAGAGACGGTGGTTCTGACCAGAAGACAGGAGGCAGAGCTGAAGATGTTCAGATGTTCTCTGGGAGTGAGAGGAAGGACAGGATTAGAAAGGAGACATCAGAGGGACAGACCAGGTGAGACGTCCTGGAGACAATGTCAGAGAGGACAGACTGAGATGGTTCTGACCCGTGAAGAAGAGGAGGGATAGTGGATCTACTGGTAGAAGGATGATGGAGATGGAGCTGCAGGCAGGAGAAAAAGGGGAGGAGCAAAGAGGAGGATTCTGGATGTGGCAAGAGAGGACATGCAGTTGGTTGGTGTGACAGAAGAAGATGCAGACAACAGGGGAAGGTGGAAATGATGATGATGATGATGATCTGCCGTTGAGACCCCTCAAGGGAACAGCAGGAAGAAGAAGAAGAAGAGTAAAATATGATTGGACTACAAATTTGGACTAATGCTCGAGAAATTATGGCCTGAAAACCTTTTGTAAATAAAGCTCCCCTAGTGTTCAGAATATAAAACAAACATTCCCCAAATCACCCCAGTTCTTCCTCGCACTAAAGTCTATGTCGGTAAGAAACTTGAAAACGATCCATGATGTCGTTTTGGAGTTATTGCGTAAACACGGCGGCGATGATTCGATGATGATATCAGAAATAATCCTTCATAATCATCACTGAGGTAGAAGTTTGAAGAATGTTGATGATTTAGGATCAGAATGTTTCCGGAAGCATTTCTGACTTCCTGCCGCTGTGGTGGGTTTAACTCACGTCGGCTACTTCGTGGAACGGTGAGCTCCCCTGGTTCTTCCAGTAAGTCTTGGTATCGAACTCAACGCGATACACCCCCGCTGAGAACTGCTGCTCCGTCATCAGATTATGGACCTCCCCGGCGGCGTCCGTCACTCTGCAGACACGAACATGGCGAGATGATTCTCACTTATTAAACACAACCAGGGAGAGGAGTCACATGACATACTCAACCTTATGTTTTGTACTCTACATACCCGCTGGCGACGTGCGTCCACGCTGCGTCGGCTGTCTTCCGAGACACTTTGACCGCCACCGACGCGGCTGGAATCCCTTTGACCGCGTCCAGGACTTTCACCGTCAGGGGGCACTGGGTGTCGGAGCCCCCATGGTTCTGTGGGACAGACACAGGCCCGGTCACAAAACAAGAGCTGAACAGAGAGGGGATGCGGGAGCTATGGGAATTCTATTATTCTGTTGGAACAGTCGGAGAAATTATGGAACTGTCATCGCCAAGTCCGCCGCAATATCTCCAAACGACATTAGGACAAGCTTTATCTCCAAAAGTGTCATAATTCATAAAGGGCATAATTTCAGAACTGTTGGTCCGAATGAGTCCGAATCCGGTGCATCTGAATCGACTCGAGGAGATCCACCTGGTAAATATAACATTTTACTCTAATAGTTAATATTTTAATCATTTCAGGGAGCTTTTAATTTAAAACATTGTTTTCCAGCGGCTATCATGATTCCTTAGTATCCCTGAGTTTTTCGCGGATATAGTGGGCCAGAACTCACTGGTATGCAGTACCGGCACTCCTATATTTTACCCAGAACCCTTTCATGTCTTCTCCATATGAAGTCCGTCCCTTGGCGATTCAAAACGGTATTTAAACGACATTACCAAGCTTGTTCTCACGGAAGTGTAGCCTTAGTTGGATAAACGGGAAAAAGCGGAAGAATAAAAAAACACAACGGTAATGTTGGCCTCGCTCCAAAAGGTCACCAAGAAAACTGGGACCTCTGCCTTCTGGACCACCTGAAATCGGACCACGGTTGTGTTTCTCAGGCAGGAAATAGATAGAATAGAAGCAGCAGGATGGAACCGGTTTAATGACAAAGTTCACATGAGGGTCAAACTGGGTTCAGTTTTTCTCCTCCACCCTTGTGACCGAGGTTGTGTTTCAAAAGTTGGTGTTTGTTCTGAAAGAATAGGTCTGGATGCAGAACCAGGTTCTGTTTTGTCAATTCAGCATGCTGTGAATTTATGAATAAATTAATAAAATACATTATGTCCATGGAACGAATGAAAATTACAACTTTTTTCCTGGTAAAATTAGGACTGCTCGTAAAATGACGATCTTTTTCACACCACTACGACTTTATCCAGGGTTTTTTCTTTTACCCAAGGTGCTTTGTGTTACACTCTTTGTCCCAAGAGTACCAAATAAAGTGATCAATAAAGTTATTGTCCTTTCATTCAGGTCAAAACCAGTCTTGATTTCCCTCTGTAACCACAGCAAACAATAAGCCATAACATTAAAACCATGACCACAAACACTGTTCAAGCCTCTAAATATTATATAATATATATAATATAAATATCACCCAATCACATGCGCTAAAGACAAACTGCGAGTTCTGACTCGACTGGGTTTCCCATGAGAAGTGGGACATGCAACAGGTGTAAGGGTCAGAACTTTTCCCTAATGATTGGGTTTGTGGGTAATTTCACGGCAGAGGAACATCTGATTGGGTCGTTGCTCCTGCGTCGCTGATATCAGTCATGAGAGTTAGAAGCACGGATTCCGGAGAAGCTCGCTAGACATCAAAGCCACCAGTTACACCAATGGTTGTTCTTGGTTTATTCTGTTTTGGTTCTTTGCTTTTATTTTGAAGGTTCATTTTCAGCTACCTGCTCTATGTATCCTGTTTTACTTTGAAAGCGTTGCTTCTTTTTTTTTGATTAGCTTTACACTTCCTGTCCTGTTTTTTTTTTTTTTTTAATCTATTTAACTTTATAGTCCCTTCCTTTAGTTTTTGAGTTATATTTCTCTTCCCTCCTGTCATTGTGTCTTTCGCTTGATCTCCTTCTCCCTCTCTGTGTCCGTCTCCATGAGGTTTAGTTCCTTTACAAGGAGGCAGCCTAAGGCCACGTTTACACTCCGGGTCTTAATGCTCCATTCTGATTTCTTTACTGAGATCCGTTTTTTTTTTGCGTGGTTGTTCACGTTATCATTTAAAAGCGACCGTCTGTGGACGCGTGCGCTGCTTGTGAGGTTGTTGGTGCATCACTTCTGTCCATAAGAGACGTCCGTATGGAAGATTTCTGGACAGACGTTTCTCATGCCCCCTGGTGGATGATCCACCTCGGTGGAAGCGTCGTACGGATTCTGATGAATCCATCGGCCGTCGTCAGTCTCGGAGAAGATCCCTGACATCCTCGACAACCGTGACAGGACCGTTCCAGAAATGGAAAACGAAGGAATGCGGACCTAACGACGACGGCCGCATCTAGGAGGGAATGTTTGGTTCATCCAGAACGAAGACCTGGAAGGTGTCGTGAGATAACTGCTGCTCATATTTGGTGCCGTCTCAATAAAAGATGACATGATGTCAACGATACCTCTAACACATACCCACTTTGTTTTACGGTTGAATATTTTTGACATGTCATTGACATGAAAAATGAAAATCTGTGCCGTCGTCCCCGACACCTCAAATTTGGATTGAAGTTACTTCCACGGTGTTTTAAGCAAAAGCTCCCTGAAGTGCGTAGAATGTGAACTATTAGAGTAAAATACGATTAAATATGACATAAACGGGACGGTTCTGATCGCACTGAATTTGAGTAATTATGGCCCAAGAACCTTTGAAGCTGAAGCTCCCCCTAGTGTCTGAAATACAGAACCCAGCTTTCCCAGGATTCAGCACAAATACCACTAAATAATAGAATAATAGATCGTTTATTAGAGATATATTATGGTATGTAGCGTTATGTCGTATTGTTTAATATTGTACAATACTGTGTTGTGTTGTATTTTTATACTTTACTATGGAGCGTTATATTATATAGTAATAAACTGTATTTTGTCACATTGTGTTATACTATTATTTACTGTATTATAATGTATTATAGTATATAATATTACACTATATCATTGGGTAGGGATACATTTTATAAGTATTATATTACCCTATGTTGTGCTATATTAGTATATTATACTCTACTACAATGTCTTCTACTGTAATATATTCTATTATTTCATATTACATTCAAGTATTAAGTATTATACTGTATTATATTATACCATTGGACTGGGATACACGATGTATTATACACCATGAAATAATATTGCATCAAATGATAATGAATCATTGGGTTAATATTGTGTGGTAAAGCGATTACAACGTGTTACATTTTACAGTACAGGTTGGAATTGTGTATTTAATTAGGCATTTCTGTATTAGGACATAAAATATACAATTCAACTACTACAAATACTCTGTACCGAAGCACGGTATCCTACAGCAATGGGATGATGTCAAATAATGTTATTTAACCTTTTTAGCTCCTCTTGGTGTCAGACATATAAAACCGATCTTTCCAAAAATCACTCCACTTCTTCCTCACACTAAAATCTATAGCTGTATAAAATCTGATGACGATCCATGGAATAATATTTGAGATACGTCTGGAAAACAGTGTCTGGAAAAAATTGTTTTGTGGTCTAATAGTGTAAAATATACACTATTAGGGTAAAATAAGATATTTGAAAGTGACCTATGAAATCATTTTTGAGTTATTTTTGAGTTATCTCCTGTAAAAAGCTTCAAATGAAATGTATTTTTTCAAATAGTATTCCAAACCTGTGGCTCCGGACCTGCAGGCTTCCCGGTGTGTACATTGGTGAAATAAACTCACGACACCGACCAACCCGTAACCCCCCAGACTCACCGATGGCGTGGGCGCCGTCCTGCAGAGCAGCACAGCGGAGGCCAGAAGCAGACAGTGCAGCGAGTGAAGCATGGTGGCCGACGGCTCTCTGGTGTTCACACAGAACATCCAGTCTTATGTCAGTCCTCTTATGAACGCCGCTGCCCTCATCCCTCCCTCCAGAACGCCCACCCACGCTCCTGCAGGTCACACGTCACGCCAACGCCATGACCAACCTCCCTCCGACCTCAGTCAGAGACTTAATCTTTTTTTTTTGGGTTAAAGCTTTGACACCACTCACCAACACGCCGATGAAAACTCAGATATTCACAAAGTAACTTTTGATCACATACATGAGAGGCCTCCTCCTGTCGATACATCTGCACCAAACTATGAACAAATTGGACCAATGCTTCAGAATTAATGGCTTGATAAGCGATAGAGCTCAGAATCAACTCCCCCTAGTGAGTAAAACAATTGCTACTGGAGTAAAATACAATATTTACAAGACAGATATCCGTGAGTCGATTCTTAGGCAACGAAATGGGAATAAATTGGACCAACGGTTGAGAAATTATAGCCGGGAAACTTTGGCGATAAAGCCCCCTCTAGTGTCAGAAATATACATCTCAACTTCCCCAAAATCAATCCAGTTCTTCCTCACATTAAGGTCTATGTGGGTATAAAATTTGAGATGATCCATGAAATAGTTTTATAGAACCAAATGAAACCAATTGTTCAGAAGTTTTATCGCAAAAACTGTGTTTTTCCGTAAACAGCTCCCCCTAGTGAATAAATTAGAAACTACTATAGTTGTATACTATAAATCACAATGTTTACAAGATAGATCTCCTCGAGTCGAATCATCTGCACCGCGTTTGGACTAAATCCCACCCATTGTTGAGGAACTATGGCCAGACAACTTTTTAGATAAAGCTCCCCCTAGTGTCAGAAATATACATTTTAAGTTTTTGAACATCACTCCAATTCTTCCTCGCACTTCGATCTACGTGGGTCTAAAATCTGAAAATGAGCCATGTTATAGTTTTTGAGTTATCCCGTTAACAAGAAGGATCTGCGGCCCCGACTTTTTGGGAATCTGAAAACGAAAATGTCTGTCGTTTCTTCGGTCAGTTATTAATTCTTCGCCACAGACATCATACATCCCTAAATACACAACCCCGCATTCTTTCCTCCGTTAGCTTCTTGATATTTATGGAAGTCAGAGACAGTTGCCATGTGAACACAAACAAACCGAGAGGCAAATATAATCATTTCAAAATAAATCGGAATAAATCAGAATAAATCAGAATAAATCAGAATAAATCAGAATAAATCAGAATAAATCTGTAGAGTGGAGTAAAAATAAAACACTTCACACTTCTAAGGTTGATTAGAGCTAGAATAGAAAAGTAACAGAGGATAATAAGTCAGAACTTAAATGACTTTCCACCACTGCTGTCTACCTTTAGCCATAACGTAGAAACCACATTCCTCCACTCTGCGCCGCGTCGGGTTCCGACTACCTTCTATCAGAACCAGATGGATCCGTGACCCCGGTTCTCTGGTTCACCGGTAGTACTTTCATCCACCGCTAAGGTAGGTTCTAATCCTTGCAGATGGGGGACACCCAGCGAGGTTTTTGGTTCTGGAGATGATCTGACTCGGCCGTGGACTTCTGGATAAAACGTCAGAGGCTGCCTGATATACCCCACAAGATAATTAATACTTATTCTGACTGTGCTCCTCAGTGGTTCTAATGTTATGGCCGATCGCTGATCGACCCCTTCAGCTGATGAGACTCACCGGGAGGGGGCGGGGTCACAACTTCAGGAACTTAATGCACCCACTCTCCTTCTGCCTGTGAAGTTCTTTACATGAACTTTGAGCGTTTGTATAAGATAGGAAAGAATCAATTTGTTGCTTTAGTCTCCTCCAAAAGGTTTGTTCTGGATCTGCTGTCCCGTCACGTACGGAGACGTTATCAGTCCAGATTACATACCAGGTTGAAAACCGGCGTTCCTTTGGCTCCCGGCTGTGAGTGGGATCACATCTGCATGGATAGGAGAGGTGTGAGGGCGCTCTTATTGTGGAAATCCTGCTGACGCCAGTTTGAATTTGCATTTTAGCTAAATGTTAAAGTTTTTTTCTAAATATTTAAGGTCGACTTTTAGATTTAACATTAAGATATGACGTTTAGATTTATTTTTTTTATTTACATTTCATTTTTACATTTTGATTCAATATCTAGATTTACTCCTAAAACATGAAATTCAGAAACATTTTGAATTAAATATTTACATTTCATTTTTACATTTAGGGATTTTACATTTAGATTCAATATTTAGTTTTGATATTAAGACATGAAATTGAGATTAAGATTAAACTTTTAGTTTAAATATTTACATTTTGATATAGTATAAAATTTAGATTTAGGAGGATTTGATATTTAAATTTAAAATTCACAAATGGATTTAGATTTAACATTTAGATTTAGATTTAATATTTAGATACATTTTTTGTTTAGATTTAATTTTTACATTTAATTTTTACATTTTGATTCGATATCTACATTTAATGTTAAAACATGAAATTCAGAAATAGATTAAACATTTAGATTTAATATTTACATTAAATTTTTACACTTAGATTTACGAATTTTACATTCAGATTCAATATTTAGTTTTGATATTAAGGCATGAAATTGAGATTAAGCATTTAGTTTAAATATTTACTTTTTGATTTAATATTACATTTTGATTTAGGGATTTGATATTTAGATTCAACATTAACATTTAGATTTAACATTTATATTTAACATTCACATTTGGCTTTAGATTCAGCCTTTAGATGTTACGTTTAGATTTAAAATTAAGACTTCATAAGATGAAGTTTTAATTTTAAGACTTCATTTTAAAATCTTCTTTTTGTCAGCTAATTTACTGACAAAAATGTTCAGTAATTAGCTGTAAATACTTCACCATACAATATGTTGTTGTAAAATGTTTTACAGGTTATTTAGTCTTTTACATTTCTACCTTTGTTTTTGAAGTGAAAGTGTTTTGAGTGTGAAATGAATTAACCTGTTGAATAAAATCAAAGCCACAGATGCTACAAATGTGACTTTTATTAAAGTGTATACATTTTAAAAATTTGTATGCATTTGTTTTGTTTTTCACTTACCAGGAAAAAAAAACACAAATAAAATTGCAGATTTTATTTTTGTTTTTAATTTGATATCTTAGACATTCTAAATTTTCCATAAAATGAGAAATGGTTTGGTCAAGCATGTTTTTGACGGATTGAAAGAAAAAAAAAATCAGACTTAGATGGAAATTGGCAATCTTTATTAGATTAGCATGTTTTTAGAGAACTATTTGACCCCTGTTAGACTTTGTTTGGTCCAGTTACATTGATCCCGTTAGATAATTCTCTTCTGTTAGTCCTCTCATGATCCAATGTGTAAAATAAAATCAATGAAATAATAATAAACGTTATTTTATCCAATAGGACATTTTCATGGTTAATTCCTCCCCGGTGGCCCCTTTCACCCGTGGTGCGCCCCAGGGCTCCGTCCTTGGCCCCTGGCTCTTTAGCATATACATGATGTCATATAAAAAAGAATAACAATAGTGACTCAACATGAGCTCAACCAAACAGTTGAGCAGGACATTAAAGGGTTTAATCAGTGCGTGAGATTCAGACCAAATCTGTAAGTCCAGCGGAAAAAAAAGAAAAGATTACGCCGTTCAAAATGAATGCAGTTATTTCAGCAGGGGCGGAGCCTGAACGAAGCAGCCGTTTGGCCAGAAGTCGAGCCAGAATGGACTTTTTTAATGGTCTAAGAAACCAGACGGACCCACTTCGTTGCTAGAAGCTAGAAGCCCTAGGACAACCAACAAACCTGGGATTGTATGAAAGGAACTGAGATGGATGTAAAATACATACGCCGAAAGTCTGGGTTAGGCTTAAAGAAAAAAGCCGGGTTGAAAAACTGATTTTTTTCTCTCCACCAGAGGTCAGATGTTCCACAGCAGGAACCTCGCCTTCTTCTGGATCAGCTGCTGGAAACCAATTCAGAGTTCCTTTATTCGCCCTGTTTATAAAAAACAAGATTTCAAACTTTTCTCTTTTTTGAACTTTGAAACTTTTTTTGTTTTTGTTGTATGAATGAATGATTACGAGTCACATGAGGGAGAATAATGTTCTGTAAAGGATGAGACAACTCACAAAAATAAACATTAATGTTGTCATTTCATGCATTTTACCGAAGTTAGACTCAGGTTCATTTTCATCAGTAGTCGGTAGTAGTGTGTAGTAGTGTGTAGTAGTGTGTAGTAGTGTGTAGTAGTGTGTAGTAGTGTGTAGTAGTGGGTAGTAGTGTGTAGTAGTGTGTAGTAGTGTGTAGTAGTGTGTAGTAGTGTGTAGTAGTGTGTAGTAGTGTGTAGTAGTGTGTAGTAGTGTGTAGTAGTGTGCATCAGTGTGCATCAGTGTGTAGTAGTGTGTAGTAGTGTGTAGTAGTGTGTGGAGAAGTGTTTAGTGTGTAGTAGTGTGTAGTAGTGTGTAGTAGTGTGTAGTGGTGTGTAGTAGTGTGTGGAGAAGTGTTTTAGTGTGTAGTAGTGTGTAGTAGTGTGTAGTAGTGTGTGGAGAAGTGTTTAGTGTGTAGTAGTGTGTAGTAGTGTGTAGTAGTGTGTAGTGGTGTGTAGTAGTGTGTGGAGAAGTGTTTTAGTGTGTAGTAGTGTGTAGTAGTGTGTGGAGAAGTGTTTAGTGTGTAGTAGTGTGTAGTAGTGTGTAGTAGTGTGTGGAGAAGTGTTTTAGTGTGTAGTAGTGTGTAGTAGTGTGTAGTGGTGTGTAGTAGTGTGTGGAGAAGTGTTTTAGTGTGTAGTAGTGTGTAGTAGTGTGTAGTAGTGTGTAGTGGTGTGTAGTAGTGTGTGGAGAAGTGTTTTAGTGTGTAGTAGTGTGTAGTAGTGTGTAGTAGTGTGTAGTGGTGTGTAGTAGTGTGTGGAGAAGTGTTTTAGTGTGTAGTAGTGTGTAGTAGTGTGTGGAGAAGTGTTTTAGTGTGTAGTAGTGTGTAGTAGTGTGTAGTAGTGTGTAGTAGTGTATACTAGGGTGTAGTAGTGTGTTTTAGTGTGTAGTAGTGTGTAGTAGTGTGTAGTAGTGTGTAGTAGTGTATACTAGGGTGTAGTAGTGTGTTTTAGTGTGTAGTAGTGTATACTAGGGTGTAGTAGTGTGTTTTAGTGTGTAGTAGTGTGTAGTAGTGTGTAGTAGTGTGTAGTAGTGTATACTAGGGTGTAGTAGTGTGTTTTAGTGTGTAGTAGTGTGTAGTAGTGTGTAGTAGTGTGTAGTAGTGTATACTAGGGTGTAGTAGTGTGTTTTAGTGTGTAGGAGTCTACATCAACAACATCATAGCAACACCTACTGTAATAACAGAGAAAGTACATCATAGAGACACCGACTGTTGTAACAAATAAACTACGTCACAGTAACACCTACAGTTGTAACAAATAAACTACGTCACAGTAACACCTACAGTTGTAACAGATTGTTACATATGTATATCCATATACATCATGGATCGGGGTCTTTCCAGGGACATAGACGTAGGCCCAGGTGTAGGGTGGATTCTTTTTCATTTGTCAGGCATGCTGTTGTCGTCCTGGAAACACGACTGTTGGCAGTGATCATGACTTGGCAGCAATTAGGCTCCAAAACCAATCAGCCATAACATTATGATCCTTGACAGTTGAAGTAGAATAATATTCTACATCCCTTACAGAAATGAACATTTATTCCTGAAGTTTTTTTTAGGAATTGGAAGCAGGAAAAATAAGCAATGACAAAAACGATACTAATAATACTGCTTCTACCTCTACTAATAATAAATAACATTGAATAGCTTTAATAATTGTGGTAATGATAAAAATAAATAATAAAGTACATAATAATCATGTGTTAAGGAAAGGTCCTTAGAGCCGGTTCACAGGAAATAGAAGAGACAACAACTATCAACTCTGCCAACAAGCTTTAAAGGTTATGATGTCACTGAATACTTCTTTATTGTTTGACTATTACTTGAGGTTTTTTCGTAAAAACTTGGCGTGGGGGTGTCCATCCAGCAGAGCTGAGACGTGCCTCCACTCAGAGACATTCTCATCCTGGCCAGCTGAGAGCGGTACTGAATGTTCTTCTCTGTGGTTGCTGTGCAGCATGCCTAACAGAGGTGTGGTCCTCACTCTGCAGCAGCAGACGGTTATTTTAGGTGGAAGACTTGAGGACAGATCATTCGTACACATTGACTAACAGACCGAGAACGGTGGAACAAAAGAAGTGGGGATTCGTGCACACATGCTTGTGTTTGCGTGAGACAATCTCGTGTGCAAACGACATCTCACTTCCTCCGGGGCAAACTGGTTCACATTCCCGGTGAGTGGGGAAGTTTGAAGATGCCCCACATATTCTCAGCGTTCGAATCCAAACAATCCCACATTGAGGGGAAGATTGGTGCCGCTCAAACGAAAGGCGATGGCTGATTTGCGTTTCCAGTGTCTGAACTGATTTAACCTCCAATGCGTCATTTTTATGCCCGAAAAGTTCCTTCGTGTGAACGCGATAACTCAAAAACTATGTCAAGGATCATTTCCATTATAGAAGGAACTGGAGTGTTGCTGGGAAAGGTCGGTGTTATATGTATTTTTATATTTCTGACACTAGGTGGAGCTTTATAGAAAAAAATTTGGGGGCCATAATTTCACTACCGTTGATCCCGTTGATCCCGTTGATCCCGTTGATCCCGTTGATCCCGTTGATCCCTTTAGTTCAGATTCTGTGTTTCTAAATTGGCTGAATGAGCTTTTTTTATGAAAAATACAGTTTTCCAGACATAACTTCAAAACTGTTCCAACAATATGGCGAACATCCGTCCAACTGCATGGTACCGGACCGTGAACAAATTTCAAATTCTATATCCACATAGACCTCAATGTGAGGAAGAAGTGGATTGATTTTGGGACAGGTTGGTTGCTTAATTACGACATTAGGGTGAGCTTTCTCTCAGAAAGGTTGGCCATCATTTCTCAACCGTTGGACAGATTTAGTGCAAATTTTGTGCATAAGAATCAATTCAAAATCTATCTTTCATTTATATTTTCCTCTAATAGACCATATTTTCTTCACTAGGCAGGGTTTATTTTTACGAAAAACACAGTTTTTCTGATGTAACATTTAATTTGGAGAGTTCAACCACGGGGGTTGCTTGTACAACAAAGGGGTTTGGGGACTTGACTCGGGGGGGTATACCCTTGCTGTGGGGATAGACAGAGTAAGTCTAGCTTCACAAAAGTTAAACAAAAAATTTCAGGCAAACTTGTATTTTTCATGTTACATTGAGATTCCAGGGAACAAGGACATTGAGCATTATAACCAATGAGCAGTGGTTTGCACAAAGACCCTTCAAAATGATTGCATTTCCATGACGCAGCAATTCAGCACTATTTCTATTCTGAACATTAAACCCTGTTTAAGTCACTGGACGACTCTGGATCAAATCGGAATTTTTCTCTCGGCATCACGGTATACTTCAAACCCTAAATAAGAAGCTTTCTGCAGTTTACACTGTAAATAAAGTCTGTGAAATTCACTGCAAAAAACAAGTGTAGTACAGAATAATACTTCTACGGTAATAACTCGTTTATGACAGTAATTCATTCACGTGTTAATCTACCAAACGCACACGTTTTCACATTATAATTAAGTCTTTTCCAGATATTGTGATCATAAAAGATAAAGTTATAATTCACCCGATCTACTACCGTATTGAATTGTACCATTTCTTACTTTTATACTTGACATTTCTTTTACTGTAACTGACTGTTACTGACAATTTTGACTGAGTGATATTTGCATTTAAATATACAGCACAAACCATTAACCACATAAGCGAGACAATTTCCTTCATTTCTACAGAAGGAAAATGTTAATAGAGTATACTTATGAAATACTGTTGATTTTACTATATTTATTGTAATGTACTGTAATGTACGCTACTCCCCTGTCTGCCGCTGCTGGGTCGTTATCAAATCTTATATCCACATAGACCAAAGTGTGAGGAAGAACTGGAGTAATTTTGGAAAGGTTGGTTGTATTTTTCCGAAATTTCTGGGAGCTTTATTTCCATAATTATTTTCAGGCCCTAATTTTGCCACCGTTGGTCCTAATTAGCCCAAATGTGGTTCAGGTGATTCGACTCGATGGGATCTATCTTCTAGATGTCATATTTCACTCTAGTAGTTCATATTTTACTCACCAGAGGGAGCTTTTTTCTAAAAACCAAAGTATGTAATGGATAATTTTCAAAATTTATACCCACGTAGACCTTAGTGAGAGGAAGAACTGGATCAATTTTGGGGAATGTCTGTTTTGCATTTCCAACATAAGGGGGAAGTTAATTTCAAATTTTTTTGGCCATTGATTTCTCAAACCTTTTTTTCAACTCAATGCATATATGAATGGACTCACAGCCATCAATATTGTATATTTATATATTTCACTGAAGTAGTTGAGATTTAAATCACTAGGGGGAGCTTTTTTTTTTTTCTACAAAAAACTTTTTTTGGGGAAATAACCTCATATCTTATTTGATGGGATTTAAAAAGAGGGACTGCTTGTACAACACAGGGGATTGGGGACTTTTCAGAGGATATTATGCAGTCGGGAATGAGTTTACTTCAGTTCTGCTTTCCGTGGCGAGACATGATGGTCTCATTTGGTTGACGTAAAAACTTAAGAACACACTTTTTGGTGATTCAGTCGACGGTCCAAATGAAAATGCGACAGAATGATAAACTTCAGAAGTGACCGGTTTAATAGAGAGAGCAATTTTATTACAATTAACTTCCCAGGTCTACCCTCTAGTCATATCAGAGATAACAAAACACACAACTGAAATGATTTCTTTTACAAATATATCACGCAAACAACAACAACGTTTCTTCTCCTAGTCTTTGCTGGTAGAAAAATGTGTCTCACATTCACAGCAAACATCACGAAACTTCTGAAACTCCGTTAGTCCTGCTCACCGATGCCTCACCAATGAAGAATTACAGATACGTGAACACAGTAAAAAAGAATTACAATATTGGCCTGTAGAAAACAAAAGAAGGCTGTACAATCCATATCCCTGTATTTCAGGGGATGATTCAATTATATCCCAACCTTTCGGCGATATTATGGAATCATCACCGCGTCCGCCGCAGACCCTTAGTGTTAATGCGATAACTCAAAAACTCTTTCATGGACGATTTCCAAATTGTACACTCACATAGATCTTAGTGCGAGGAATAACTAGCGTGATTTTGGAAGAGGGAGCTTTATCTTAAAAAGTTTTGGGGCCATAATTTCTCAACCGTTGGTTGAGACCAAATTTGGTGCGTATGAATCCACTCGAGAAGATCTATCTAGTTTTATTTAAATCTTTCATATTTATATTCACTTCCAGGAACTTTAAGAATCAAAAAAAGAGGAAGAAATACCATGGACATAACTTTACATTTAATTTGAGGGGTTCAATCGGGGGGGTCGCCAAAACAGCGCAGGGTAAAGGGGAATTTTCGAGGATATACTCTTTTTGTTATATGCTGTTATATTGAACTAAATGCTAGTGAGAAGAGGTTTTTGTGATAATAACGTAGTAAAACGGTCAAAAGAGAGATTATAAACAAACAGCGACCCGCCACCAATCAACACACACCGCGTGTGTGTACTCTCTAAATGTACAGCAAATATTTTTGCAACCAGAACTATTATGCTGTCGATTATGACGAGTGTACAGAGTCCGAGACACAGAATAATCTTACTTAAATGACCTTTGAATTTACCCAAATTAATATGAGGAAAAGAATATGACTTTTAAAACAACACTTCATAACCTTTGGTAACAAATGCAAGTGAAAAGTTTAAATCAGCAAAAATATAATCCTCCCCTTTAGTGGAGCCACAAAGGGGTCAAAGCTGGGTACTAGTGCCGGTTGGTTTATCTCCGGTATTTTATGCAACAAACAACTACCACCCCTGATGCGGCTGGTTGCCTATCATATATATAATATTTTACTCTAGTAGTTCCTGTTTTACTCAGTAAGGGAAGCAATTTAATTCACATTTAATTTGAGGGGGGGGGGCAGCAGGTAGTGCTGTGGCTAGCGCTGCTGCCTCAGAGCAAGAAGGTACCGGGTTCAAATCCATCTCTGCCTGCCTTTCTGTGCAGAGTTTGCAGGTTCTCCCCGTGTCTGCGTAGGTTTTTCTCCTGGTGCTGTCTTCCACCCACAGTCCAAAAACATGCAGTTTTAAACTCCTACGGGCGATTCTGAATCGCCCGTAGGAGTCCAGCGAGTCCTCTTCATTCATCCAGCACGACTAAATGCATCTGCCTTGCTCATATTTGATGCTTACCTTTCGCTCTGCTCGAGAATCTATTGTTGGGAATCTAACTCTTCACCGGCCTCATCCTCATCTGAGGTGCTAGATTTGGACTGTAAATGTGACCCTTCTCTTATCTCGTCTTCTGGCAGGACCTGAACCTCCTCTGGACCGTCATCTTGGTCGTCTGTGAGAGTTTCCTGTAAGGTTAATCCTTCCTGCACAATTTGCTCTTCATCGTCTACCATAAGGGTAACATCTACTGAAGAACTTGTACCTGATGACGTTACTTGTTCCTCGTCTAAATCTAATCCTGCTGTTCCATACGGTTGATCGTCAAAATCTCCTTTCTGCCACGAGTCCTGAGACGTGTCTGGATGTGGCTCCGAGTTTGAAGTGGTTGACACAGAGGAACTTGTTACTTGTTGAATTTCCTGTGATGCTGATACCAACACTTGATGATCTTCATCTCCTTCGTCTTGGTCAGTTAAAACAGGGCTCACATTCTCCATTTCTGTTTTTGCTTCTGCATCGGCGAGATCAGTTGTTGCGTCGCGTCGATCTACCTCATCCCCCTCGCTAGCGCTCAGGTGTAGTTCCTGCTCTGTTCCATCATGAGGGATGGATGTGTCTTCAGACACAGACACACTGTCCGATGAAATCCCAGTTTGAGTTGCAGACAATTCATCATCCGAACTAGGGAGTTCTTCATCGGAAACGAGAAGTTCCTCCTCCTCCTCCTTTCCCATTTCTTCTGCATTAGTGGTGACAGTTGTCATTTCCACCATGCTCTCATCAACCTGAATGCTATCTGCGGATGTTTCTGTTGGACTGACGTCTTCATCGTCGCTTTCACTTTGACTCTCTATGTCTTTGTTTGACTCTGGATCTGACTCTTCATCGATGCAGTCTTGAACAGGCCCACTGTCGACTAGCTCTTGTTCTATCAACAATGCTGATTCTGATGATTCATTTCTGCCCATCCTTTCCTCTTTTTCATCATATGTTTGATCCTCGACAGTGCTGACATGGTCTGAAGTAGAAGCGGCCTCTTCTCCTTGGGTCAATTTAGATTCTTCTTCACCCTCTTTGTCTATTAGAATTAAATCGGTAGCATGTGATCCAGGGAGGATCAACGGTCCCGTGACCATGTCCCCCTCGGAGAGAGTTTCAGAGGGAAAATCATTTTGTGGAGCCTTAAACTGATCGTTTATCAGACTCTCTTCCGTTGAGGGATCACGAGTTTCAGTGTTTACAGCAGTGACAGCAGTTTTTACAACATTAGCCATCTTGTCATCCATTGCTAAATCTACTCCACTTGCATTCATAATGATATTGGCATTAGCTGTTTGATCTAGTTGAGGCATTTGTTGGAGTTTTAAACTTCCCACCCCGCCTGTGCTTATTCCAGCTGGCCACAGTCCGGCCTGACTGACTTCGGTTTTTACTGGTATGACTTGTTCCATTCCCGTTTGCAGCTGCCCAGCACTGACCGGCCTTAACTCCACCTGCTCTGGCTGCCCAACAGATGCTTGTCCCAGGACGCTGTTGACTGCCACCACACCACACCTTTTATCAGCAACGGGTCCTGGTACTACAGCATACACTCTTTGCTGGGCTGCTTCGCTTAACACCCCCTGAGGGGGTACAGCCTCTTTCACCAGGATGACATCTCTGGGCAAAGTACCTGGAGATGAAACTAGGCCCAATCCCTCTGTCTTACCTGGACTATTCTTGACTAACATATAATGACCATCAGCATTTGGCCCAATCATTTTCCAGCCATCAACAGGGACTGAGCCCTGAGGCACACCCGGGCTCATAGGAAGCAACAGGGTGGGGCTCCCTGGACTTGTGGGGCAGTCAGAACTTTTAATGCTCTTAGTGTCCTGTAGAACTAGCTGAGTGGTAGAAACTTTGGGCCCATTGACTATAAGTCCGGAAGGAGGACTTTGGGGCCCACTCTTAATCAGATTAGAAGGACTTTTGGTCCCCCTTTTAACTGGTTTAGAAGTATTTGGGGGTACACTCACAATGAGGTCAGAAGCCTTAGAAGACATTTGTGTCCCACTTATTATGAATCCAGCGGGAGGACTTTGGCTCCCACTGAATACAAACCCAGAGGAAGGATTTGGGGTGTCACTCACTACATACAGGCCTGAAAAATTGGCTCCATTGCTCCCATCGGCCAGCAGAACCATGTTCTGAAGCGGTGGCTGGACTACATATTGCATGGGCTGTAGCACAGGACTGGTTTGGTAGTATATGGGCTGCTGTAGTACCATTTGCTGAGCTTTAGGAGGCAGGGTAGCGGAGTGATGGATGTTCGAGGAATGGCTGAAGTTAGTAACCTTGGTGTGTGGAAGGGTCATTGATGGCTGGGCAGTGCTTGCAGTACTGATGGACGCTTTTGAGGTGGTAGTGGATGATATGACTTTCTCTGTCTTAATATCACTATGTTTTATCAGCACACTGGGCTTAGCATCAGTTTTCAGTTTGCCTGTTACATTGTGTGTCACAGGAGGTCTGGGTGTCAATGGTAGAGGGGAACAGATCTCAGCCAGAGTCTTGAACTTTAGCCCAAGGTCATCAAGGAACTGCAGGTCATTGTCCGACTCTAAGAGGCTGCAGCAGCCCACTGAGCCAGCAGGAGATCCCTGGCCCTCATATTCATACTCCAGCAGACCATCCTTCACAAGTACTGTACATGCCGCCTTCTGTTCAGGACAAAGGAATACAATCGGTGTCAAGACACTTTGACCATATGGTGGCTCGCAACAGATTTAGCGAGATAACTGCGTAAAAAGTTTTGACTGTACCTTGGTGAAGTAGTCATCGAGGAAAGCATCAGGGAGGGCCATGTCCTCAAACAAAACTCTCGCTTTTTGAGCTCCAAGTGTTTGTCTGCTGAATGTTCCAAGGCTGTGGCCAAAAGAGTCCCTTGACAACCTGTAGGTATTGTTAGCCTCCATCAAGCTTTGCCTGCTTTCCTGTGCATTGTGCACAGATTCATCATAGACTGAAAACATTTGATGGGATTCTGTGAATTTTGATTGAACCGCGCTGAACTTCTGCATCGTCGTCTTCTCGACTTTCTTTTGGGGAGCCGACATTACGTGGGTACTTTGGAGCGGTACTTCCTGGAAATGAACAGAAGATAAGAAAAATGTTACCAGAAATTATCATGGTACTTATTAACACCTATTATAAGCCACATATTCGATTGCCCAACCCGTCGATTGCGATCTACTGGTTGATAGCGATCCACTGGCCAATTGCGATCTATTGGCAGAGCTTCAATTCCATTTGCATAATTCAAGTCAGGTTCCATCACGGCGCTAGATAGAGAGAAGAAGTGAGACTGCCTCAGCTTGTTCTGGACGTTCATTTCTTTTCGGTAACGGATCACACTGAACATTCATTGAACAGTCTTTATTCTCATTCATAGTTTTCAGTTTAGTCTTTTTTCACTCTGCATTCATCTCTGATGAACAGGAACAGAAAAACTGACCAGCTGGTGGAAGTTGGAAGTTATGGTCAAACATCTATTTTTATATTTTGGACAATTTGTCTATACTTTGGTCTTATTTAAAATTTGATATCAGTTGAAGTACATTAGATGATTTTGAAGGTGCACAATTGTCTTACGAAGGGCATGCCCCCCTAGAAGGTCCAGGGTTCACCACTGAACCCTGATTATAAGAAGCAATCACTCTCCTCCCAGTGCCAAATATCACATTAATGGCCGGGTCATCACGCCTTCTCTGACCTGTAAAAAAGAGTCTGCTTTATAAAAGTGGCTTTATTCACCTCATTATGAGTCGGTAGATCTTGTCATGTTTAAAGATGTAAAAGTAGATCTGAAGTGTAAAAACGTTGGGCGCCACTGCACTAAACCATAAAACCTTTCCTGGGATATTTAGAACGTCATTTCCCAAAAAGTTGGGACTCAACATAAAGATCATTAAAAAGGATGAAAACAAATGTGATGCATTTGTAAATCTGTTTCACCTCACCTTATGTTCTCTCACCTGGAACCTAGATCTTTGAAACAATGCCTGCAAATATGTTTATAAAGATTTTGTGACATAACCTTTTTTTTCCAACAAGACTGATAGAATTACAAAGAGAGAACACTACATGTTTACGTTTTGTTTCCTGATGACACCCAGTTGTACGTGGTTGTGTCTCCTGATGACACCCAGCTTTACGTGGTTGTGTCTCCTGATGACACCCAGCTTTACGTGGTTGTGTCTCCTGATGACACCCAGTTGTACGTGGTTGTGTCTCCTGATGACACCCAGCGGTACGTGGTTGTGTCTCCTGATGACACCCAGTTGTACGTGGTTGTGTCTCCTGATGACACCCAGCTGTACGTGGTTGTGTCTCCTGATGACACCCAGTTGTACGTGGTTGTGTCTCCTGATGACACCCAGCTTTACGTGGTTGTGTCTCCTGATGACACCCAGCTTTACGTGGTTGTGTCTCCTGATGACACCCAGCTTTACGTGGTTGTGTCTCCTGATGACACCCAGCTTTACGTGGTTGTGTCTCCTGATGACACCCAGCTTTACGTGGTTGTGTCTCCTGATGACACCCAGCTGTACGTGGTTGTGTCTCCTGAAGACACCCAGCTGTACGTGGTTGTGTCTCCTGAAGACACCCAGCTGTACGTGGTTGTGTCTCCTGAAGACACCCAGCTTCACGTGGTTGTGTCTCCTGAAGACACCCAGCTTCACGTGGTTGTGTCTCCTGATGACACCCAGTTGTACGTGGTTGTGTCTCCTGATGACACCCAGCTTTACGTGGTTGGGTCTCCTGATGACACCCAGCTGTACGTGGTTGTGTCTCCTGATGACACCCAGCTGTACGTGGTTGTGTCTCCTGATGACACCCAGTTGTACGTGGTTGTGTCTCCTGATGACACCCAGCTTTACGTGGTTGTGTCTCCTGATGACACCCAGCTGTACGTGGTTGTGTCTCCTGATGACACCCAGCTGTACGTGGTTGTGTCTCCTGATGACACCCAGTTGTACGTGGTTGTGTCTCCTGATGACACCCAGCTTTACGTGGTTGTGTCTCCTGATGACACCCAGCTTTACGTGGTTGTGTCTCCTGATGACACCCAGCTTTACGTGGTTGTGTCTTTTGATGACACCCAGCTTTACGTGGTTGTGTCTCCCGATGACACCCAGCTTTACGTGGTTGTGTCTCCTGATGACACCCAGTTGTACGTGGTTGTGTCTCCTGATGACACCCAGCTTTACGTGGTTGTGTCTCCTGATGACACCCAGCTTTACGTGGTTGTGTCTCCTGGTGACACCCAGCTGTACGTGGTTGTGTCTCCTGATGACACCCAGCTGTACGTGGTTGTGTCTCCTGATGACACCCAGCTTTACGTGGTTGTGTCTCCTGATGACACCCAGCTGTACGTGGTTGTGTCTCCTGAAGACACCCAGCTGTACGTGGTTGTGTCTACTGATGACACCCAGCTGTACGTGGTTGTGTCTCCTGATGACACCCAGCTGTACGTGGTTGTGTCTCCTGATGACACCCAGCTGTACGTGGTTGTGTCTCCTGTTGACACCCAGCTTTACGTGGTTGTGTCTCCTGATGACACCCAGCTGTACGTGGTTGTGTCTCCTGATGACACCCAGCTTTACGTGGTTGTGTCTCCTGATGACACCCAGCTGTACGTGGTTGTGTCTCCTGATGACACCCAGCTTTACGTAGTTGTGTCTCCTGATGACACCCAGCTTTACGTGGTTGTGTCTACTGATGACACCCAGCTGTACGTGGCCGTGTCTCCTGATGACACCCAGCTTTTCGTGGTTGTGTCTCCTGATGACACCCAGCTGTACGTGGTTGTGTCTCCTGATGACACCCAGCTTTACGTGGTTGTGTCTCCTGATGACACCCAGCTGTACGTGGTTGTGTCTCCTGATGACACCCAGCTTCACGTGGTTGTGTCTCCTGATGACACCCAGCTTTACATGGTTATGTCTCCTGATGACACCCAGCTGTACGTGGTTGTGTCTCCTGAAGACACCCAGCTGTACGTGGTTGTGTCTACTGATGACACCCAGCTGTACGTGGTTGTGTCTCCTGAAGACACCCAGCTGTACGTGGTTGTGTCTACTGATGACACCCAGCTGTACGTGGTCGTGTCTCCTGATGACACCCAGCTTTACGTGGTTGTGTCTCCTGATGACACCCAGCTGTACGTAGTTGTGTCTCCTGATGACACATGGTTGATAGAGTCACTCATAAACCATTTTTTAGACATAAGAACCTAGATGTTAAGGAACATTTTACAGCTCAACCAGGATTAAACAGAGGTGATAATTATTGGATCTTTGATGTTGACCTTAATTTTAAAATGAATGTCGGAGTGTCACAAAAGACACATTTCATGTGACGTGAGGCAGTTTCTCTGTCTGATCGGCCCAGAGAGGCTGATGCAGGCTTTTGTCTCTCTGTGGTTCCAAACATCACATAAATCAGCAACATTCCATTCAACATTCTGCAGCAGGAGTTGAGGAGACAAACACATTGCACCTTTTTTTTTTAAATCCACTGGCTACCTGTTAGTTTCCTACTGATTTTAAACTACATGGCATTGCAGTAGATCTCAGAGACGTGGTGATAGTTTGAGAACCAGGACCACCTCTCAGAACCTCTGCTTCTTTAGGACCCAGGACCAGTTCTCAGATTCTGTGGTTCTTTTCTTCTAGTCGTCCCACCAACCAGAAGAAAAACGTTTGGCGTCGCTGCTTTCAGCCACGCTGCTCCGACCCGCTGGAACAAACTTCCAGAGGATCATGAGAGAAGTGAAAATTTCCAATGTAAACTAAAAAAAAAAATCACCTATTTAATCCGGCTTTTATATATATATATAGTTTTATAACTATCTAAATGTATTTATGTGACTTATCGCAATAGGAATATTAACCTGATTTTACTATTTTATTTTGATCCACTGATTTTTTCCCCCATTACCTTTATTGACTTGTGTTTTATTTCATTTTATTCCACATCTCTTGCCTTATTCATTAGTTTCACTCTATTTACATTTTAGGAGAAAAAATAAATAAACTAATCTTTTGGCCAAGTCTTAATAATCTTGCAAGATAATAAAGTGTTCCCACTCCGTATTAAGACGTGGCCACCATATCATTTTTCCCCCTTCTATCTATTCATAAGCAATTGATTGAAGTTCATTCGTAACCTTAATGTTATAATCTTATAAGTAGAAGTAGTACTTTTATTTTTGTTGTCACAACCTTTTCTGATAAAAAATCGGTCCAAAAAGTCAAGGAAGTTCATTAGATGCAACAGAGATGAGGCACATGTGGTTTACCACAGACGCCGCAGAGCAGATTATAAATTCACCTTAAACGTCACCACAAAGCCTTCTCTAGTGTCTATGACGGGGATGAAGAGCCCTACTTAAATCAGATTACTAAACCTGACGCACAGTTTGTGTTCCAACTGGTGTGGAACAGGCAGAAACAGGAGTGGATCTTTTCTCTTCTCCCTTAAACTCCTTCTTCATGTCACTATGTCTTCTATCACTCCATTTCTCCATTGTTTCATGAAGGCTACTCATCTCTCTTTCAGTGATGCTCCTTCCAACAAGTAGTCTGCTTAGACAGGATATGAAGTGTAGCTGCTGTTATTCTGGCTCTTCTCAGAATCATCATATTTTTTCAAAAAGAATTGTGATCTTCTTTAAAATCTCGTGGGCGTTGTATACCCATGAGTCCATCTTCTAAAAGCACCATGTCGGTTCAAACACAAACCCATGTGGCTCTGGAGGAGGCCCTTTTCTAGTCTGCTTGACTACTCAAAGCACTTCTACAATACGAGTCAGCATTCACCCAAACATTCTTACAGTTATGAAAGAGCCGCCATGAAGGCGCCACCTCCTCATCAGAAGCGCAAACCATTCCCGCCATCATTCACACCAATGGAACAGACATTGGGAGCGGCTTGGGCTTCAGTATCTTGCTCAAGGACACTTTGACATGTGGATCACTTTGCAGGGGCTGCGGATCGAACCACCGACCTTCAGTGATGATTGATGCACAACAAGCTAATACACTGAAAAGGCGTTTCCACTCGTTCTCCCGATCTTACAAGAGAACGATTCACAACTACTGGCAATTTAGAGCCAGCACATCACCTGTACTGTGTGTTTTACAGGCTGTGGGAGGAAGCTGGAGAATCAATCACACAGAGAAGATGCAGAAAGGCCCCAGAGGTGGATTTGAACCACAAACCTTGATGATGTGAGGCAACTTTTCTACTTACAACGACATGCAGCCCTGATTGATCTTCTTCTTTGTGTCTACATCAACCTCACGTTGCCTCCCCTCCTCCCACCCGCCTCTCTGTCTCTGTCTGACTCGACTTCACCTCTTCTCAGAGAGATTGTCCTGCTCATGCTTCAGAATATTACTCACGCATTATGAGCCACTTCTCCACCTTAATCATCGCCTGGGAGGCAAACTGTGAAACCGCCTGGAATATTTAGTAACTACTCTGTGCAGGTTGTCGAACCACATACTCTGAAGACATGAGACAGAAGGCAGGGAATTCAACTAACAACAACCTGGAGGCGAAACACGCTATAATAGAACATTGGGCCCCATTCGCCAACCGTCTCTAGGCAGAAATTCATTTTCAAATTTCAAATTTTCACCGATTTTATAATCGTGGGAGACATGAGGACAGTTTCATCGTTTTTTGTTAACGTTATCTTCTATACGTTATAGGTACATACTAGACGATTCATCCAGACGGCGAGACCACACACACGATGTTTGTGGTGAGGAAACTCACGTGACCAAACGTGACTTCAGAAGAAGAACAAACATGGAGGACGATGGACGTCCTTGTCGGTCCTATTGTGATTTATCTTGCGTGACTCGTTATAAAGACACTCGTGTTGTTGTCATACAAGCTGCTCTTCTTCTTCAATAATCCACCTGGCTCGGGGTTCAGGTATGTTCGGGTTTCTGTTCGCTGTAAAAGCACGCAACATCGGGTTATGACGCTTACCGGTCCGCTTGCTCTCATTGGCTGTTGCGAGTATTCCGTCGGAGGATCAGGAGTCGTAAATATCCAACATGTTTGATGTTTACGATTGGATTCAGGTGACGCCCCCCTGACCATTGGGCGGGACAAATCAGACATTAAATTGGAGTGTGTAGCTAGCGTTACGCAGCCTTTACGAGGTTTCGGACTTTCACTTATGTTTTGTTATTTGGGATTCAGACCCGAACCCACAAACAGTCCAGATCAATCTGACCAACATCCGAGTGATGCCCGTTATCGCGTTTTCTTCAATGAAACTGTTGTGTAATACAGGAATTTTCATTATTTCATCAAGGATAATTGTACTTTGAAATAAATAAAGGCTATAGAACAGACTCGCTGTATACGTTCGACAGGAAATAATTGATCAGTAGTTTTTAAAGGATTTGAAATAGACTTTTACAGTTTGCGAAAAAACATCACTTCAAAAATGAAAATCTTTGATTATTTCAAATTTTCATTAAGTCTTTCACAAAAACTGAGAGATTTTGAGCTAGAGGTGGTAATCATTGTTGTACTGTACAGAACTAATGTATTTGTTATATTTTGGACCATCATATATTGTGTTTGTTTTGATGAACCTCCGTCATGTAGTCGAGTGCAACAAAATGAAAAAAACTAAACTTTTCTAACGTGCTACAACTTTCTTCTTGTCCGGCGCTCTTTGGGAAAAGCAATTGACTTTGTCCGGTCAGTCTCAACCGCTGGAATAGTCCATTCATGTACATTAGGTCCTGAAACATCTTCAGGCCGTTTGGTAGCCAGTGCTAGCTAGCTTAACAAATCTGGCGCTTGACTGACGTGGCTGCTAACGCCCTTTGACCTTGTAGCGGAGGTGATGTAGATTTCACCAGATTCTCGCAATCTTTAATGATATCATGGAATGTACTTATACGGCGCTTTTCTAGTCTGCTAAACCACTCAAAGCACTTTAACAACACGAGTCAGCATTCACCCATTCACACAAACATTCGTACAGTGATGTTAGAGGCCGCCATGCAAGGCGCCACATGCTCATCAGGAGCGGTAACCATTCACGCCATCATCGGCGC
Source organism: Lophius americanus (assembly GCA_037951165.1). Taxonomy (NCBI): domain Eukaryota; kingdom Metazoa; phylum Chordata; class Actinopteri; order Lophiiformes; family Lophiidae; genus Lophius; species Lophius americanus. The sequence goes on along the minus strand of JBBDHG010000006.1, from coordinate 3,050,787 downwards.
ACCAGTGGAACAGCCATTGGGAGAAACTTGGGGTTCAGTATCTTGCTCAAGGGCACTTTGACATGTGGGCTGTAGAAGCCAGAGATTGAACCACTGACCTTCAGATTAGTGGACAAGCTCTCTACCAACTGAGCCATGGAATGATCCAATCAGCTGTTTTACACATTTCACTGTTTCCAGAAAGAAATATCTTTATAGATATCATTTTATTTAATGTTGAGATGAATTAAATGTGTTGTTGTCAGTGCATCCATAACGTTTTTGTCTCAAGGCGGATGATTTGCATAAGAGAATCAAGCAAAGATTACATTTATTTAACGCTCACTGCGAGTGAGTGACTAAAAACTGATTTTTTAACAGCATTTCTTTGAGGTTTTTCTCGGTTTTAGAAGGAGTTTAAACAAGTAGAACCCGACATTTCTGTCTTTATGTGGACCGACTTTAGGAGTTCTGTAACAGGAGTAGCCCACACAATGTCCCAGTGACTCTGCCTTAGACCTTGAAGTTTGGCTGCTACTAAAACGTTAATTATGAAAGAAAACAAAACTAGGATTATATCAGTTTCTGTGTATCGGTAAATTAAAGGAGATGGCACGTGTCTTTTTTCGCGCTTTAAAGAAAATGAAAAATGCTAGCTGACCTTATCTTCGCCTTTGCCCTCGGTGTGGTAGGATATCAGGTGTTCTTTGACGTCAAAGGGCAAATCCCTGAACTGGTCAGGAAAGATATTTGCTCCTCCGCACTGAACGAACAGCAGAAGAAGAGGAATAACTGCAACGGGAAGAAAAGCATTTCGTTACTTTAAAGCAATGCCATATTTTCCTCAAAAGTGATCTTTGTCTGTAAAATGTTCTCAGTACAAGAAAGGCAAGAACTTACATTTTTGTCATGCTATCTTTTCTACACGTACCGGGACTTTAGGATGTCTAGTTGTGATCAGTTGGTCGGGCCGGGTCTGAACAGAACCTCTACCCCGCTCCCTATATGGGATCCAGTTATTTCTATAGCACTACAGTATATATACATGATATATATATATATATGTACTGTATATAAAAACTGCTTCATGGATTATTTTCACATTTAATCCACATATAGACCTTTGTGTGAGGCAGAACAGGTGTGATTTTGGCGGGGCCGGATAGTATATTCTACTTTAATAGTTCATAATTTACGCACTAGGGTGAGCTTTTTTATCAAAACCTGTTCTTTGGTCAAAGCTTCCTTACTGTTGGTCTGATTTGGTCCAGAGTTTTTGGATTGGGCATGTTTTTGGGATACAGTCGTTGTTGTTGGGAACGACAGCATGGGCCTCGTTTTATTAGCAGACCGGTAATTACAAAAGAATCATTGAAATAGATGAAAGTGTGATTAGGTAATGACGTGCATCTCTGTGTTTGCTGTAGCTGGACTCACGCAGCAGTAAGCACACGGCCAACAGCAGCAGTCCGATGGCCGCGGCAGAGAGTTCCGACGACGGCTTCGTTGCGAGTTTGCCACTCTTGACGCCGCAGTCCCTGATGCTCCCACAGGTGCAAACCTCCACAGCGAAAACCTCATCGGCCGGGCAGGAGAGACCCTGAGCGTCCGACACCTTCACCTGCAGCTCGTACAGGCCGGGCCACAGATTCTCACGGGAGTGAAAGGCAGCGGTGGTGTCTGGAGGTGACAGGAGAGGACTGTCATACTCCCACGCTATCATCCTATGAACCTCAGGTAGTAACAGAAGCATGGAAGCATGAAACACTCAGGACCCCCTGCAAAGATGTAGTCACTGGGAAAACTTAATTATAAGTGAAGTATGGAGACCCTGAAGTTTCTGGTTTCGTGTCTGTCTTTGTGTTCAGCCACTGTCTTACCATTGAAGGCCTCTATCTCCCAGATACCCCGGGTCCCATCAGGCACTATGGTGAAGGTGAAGGGAGCAGCGTTGGGGTGGAAATCCTCGTCAAAGGCCGTAACAAAGACGGTTTTTTCATCCGAGCACAGACTGCTGCGGGTGGTGCTCAGGGTGGGACAGTGGTCGTTGGAGTCAGTGACTTGAACGGCGATCGTTCCCGTGGCGGTCTTCGACGGCATGTCTGAGAATGACAGCGGAGAGTTGGAAAACACCTTATGACACAATCGTCGGTCGTCAATGAGTTTTTTCTTGAATTGTTCGCTGATAGTGAAACAAACAAAATTCTATAATTATATCCCCCATGAACCTTAGATCCTTCGTGTTCATGGGATTACTCAAAAACTGTTTCATGGGTCATTTTAGAACTGAATACTCTTATAGATCTTAGTGAGAGGATGAGCTGGATTGACGTTGCCAAAGGTATAAAGTGTATATTTCCGACACAAGGGGGAGCATGATCTCCAAAAGTTTTCCGGCGTAATTTCCCAACCGTTTTACTCGAAATGTCTCTATCTTGTATCCAAAGTGTTTCACCGTAATAGTTAATATTTGCTCACTAGGGGGAGCTTTCTTACCAGAAAAAAGCTGTTTTGCGTAAGAGATCTTGTATCTTGTATATCTTGTATATGTCATGTATAACTCGGATAGTCCTTATTTTAGTCACAAAGAGGAGCTTTTTCATTAAAGATACTTCGCCTGATTTAACTTCACATTTGAGTTGAATAATTCAATTAATCAATTCAAGGGGATTGCTTGTACAATGCAGGGCTCTGGGGGCTTTTTCAGGGGTATGCCTTTGGTGTCAGGGATGACAGTTTTTGCTGACAGGGTTGTGATTAGACACACGTGAATAATATATCGTTATCCATCGCCACTTGTCCAGTTCAGGACTGCCGGGGCTTGAGACAACCATTCACGCCTACGGTCAATTTAAAGTACACCCATATTGCATGTTTTTGGACTGTGGGAAGAGGCTGGAGAACCCGGACAGAACCGACGCAAGTGGATTTGAACCCTTTCCTCGTTGCTGAGAGGCAGCAGCGCTAGTCACTGTACCGCCGTGACGCTACGTGGGATTAATCCTCAGTCTGAATAGAGTTCTACAATGTTTTCAAAGGGGCCAAGAACAAACACGATCGCTCCAGGTCTGACTCTTTGATTAACAATCCTCGGGTGTGAAACTGGTTTGGCGTGTTCCGTCACAGATAAGTTTGCAGCCATCAATCATCTCGGCATAATGGTTCTTAGCTTCTCATCCAACTCATGAACATAAATCACTGCTGAGAAAGAATAAGTGACAGATTTTTCACGAGGCCTTCAGTGGAAAGGCCTGTTCAAGCACGACGTTTGTTCCAGAACTTGAAGGTGACTGAGTTTACAGGATCACAGGGTGTCACGCGGTCTCACCTTTGGTTATGGCCAGAATCTTTACGACGTAGGTGCCGTTCACTAAGAATGGTGACTCTCTGTCTGGTTGCTTGATGAGTTTAATCTCCGATGTCTCTTCATCGACGGTAAACCAGTTATCAGGGTCGTAGGCTTTGGCGTAACTGAAGCACAAAAAACAATGAAAGACAATAAGACAAAAAACAACAACAACAACAAAATAACCAAAGGAAGGGATTTGTTTAAGTTATAGTTCAGCACCCTTAGGAGGGACGTCAAAGTCAGTTGATGCTGTGAAAGACTGTAAATATCAGCCAATATTCAGTTTAAGGTGGACTAGCATCAATTCCTTCAAATTGGTCCACCCAAAAATGTGGATAAAGCTCCAAGGCAGAAACAAAAGTTTGTTTGTAAGCGACATGCTAACAAGACAGAAACAAACTGTCTTAATCATTTTTTACCATCCTGTAACCATAAACGTCGTTACTGGACCCGTAGGTGTCCAGAACGCCGCGGACCGTATCGCTGTTGTGTTTAGCAGAGAGAATTGTGGGTATGCGAGATACGTTATACGACTGTAAAGAATATCAACTCTATAGCTAGCATCGGTCTGGCAGCTGTGAACCTTTTCTTATTCATCCTTTCTTATTAGCCACAAACTGCACTTTCTACTTCATGACTAATTATTACTAATTATTTTCATTATAACAACGCGTCGTGTCACCATGGCAACTCAGACACTTCTGCCAGGCCCGGTGAGAGGAGAAGGCGCTGACATCAGCCCATTGCCTCGAGACCCTGCCGACATTTCTAAAAACGCCAGAAAACCATTCTGGCATCCGACTGCTCATCGGCCGTCGTGACCCTGCATACGCTGCACGAAAAACGACAAACGACAAAGGACTGACACCGTCAGATGACCCGGCAGCCCTGAGGCTCATTTGCACGTGTGAATCTGACTCACAGCGTACGGCGTACGCCCCGCTTTAGTTTATCGGGCCAACGGTCTACCTTCCCTCGATGGTTCCCATCAGAAAGGTCCGATATCAGAAAGTATCATCTGGTTCATTTATATAGGTTTCATATCTAAAGCTGTCAGAATTTCCGCGCAGATGTTTCCTATTAGTTTTATGGGACAGGTGTCTGAGGGTTTTACGAACTCCACTCATGGCTACACAGCTGGAACCATGTGAGGAAGAAGGACCCTCTACCTGGTAGAGGGTCCTTCAAATTGGTAGAGTCTACCAGCTCTCAGGATTCTCTCTGTTGTCTCTGTAGTCTGGACGGTCCTTCCATTGTAGAATAATAATATTTTAATTCTGGATTATTAGATCTACACATTGAGTGGGGAGAGAGAGAGAGACATTCTTCACTGCTGGTAAGTTACATTGACTTGTAAGAAGCGAGTTGGCGGCTTATGTAGATAATATTTTACCCACGTAGAGCTTAGCGTGGAAGATTGATTTTGAGAAGTTCGGTTGTACGAAATCTGGTGCAGATGAAACCGACTCAAGGACATCTTTCTTATTTAAATCATATTTAACCCAGATCTTAATTTTATAGTTCATAATTTACTCGCTTTTCTTTTTTTGTGGAAAAAACTTGACATTTACTTTGAGGTGTTCAATCAGGGGGATTGCTTGTACAACTAGGGGGACTGGGGACTTTTTTGGGGATATACCCTTGCTGTCAGGGCTGACAGTAGAGGTCCAGTTAATGTTATGTTGGTACTGACCCACCCAGGCATGGACTCCAGAAGAACCTCTGAAGGTGTGGTATCCTTTCAGACTCCATAGACTGGGCTTTAATAATAATAATAATACATTTCATTTATAATGCACTTTACATTTAGTTCTTTAGTTCTGACTTTATCTGTCAGTGGTTGTATTGTTATGGCTACTCAGTGCTGATGCGATTGAATAACTCAAAACTAAGATGTGGACCTTGGAAATCGTCACGAACATCTAGAAATACAAACTTCCTCAGACCTCATTAAAATAAGTGTTTGCTTGTAAAGCCGGGTTTAAGATAATAATAATAATAATAATACATTTAATTTATAATACGAGTCACCTGACGTCCTCGGCTGGTTCCCCTGTGTCCGGATCCACAGCGGCGAACACGCCGACAACGCCGTCCTCAGGCTGATCATTTGGATCTTCTGATACCGGGATGACCTTGGTGTCAGGTATGAATTCTGGATCCTCTGGCACGTTATTCACCGCTATCATGATGGTATAGCTTTCCGCTGTGTCCAAATGTGACTCCAAACCGCCGTGCAGGTCAATAGCCCCGCCCATGTGAAAATCTCCACCTTCGGCTCCGGCTCCACCTCCAGCTCCAGCACCGGCTCCACCTCCGCCTCCACCTCCGCCTCCACCTCCACCTCCACCTCCACCTCCGGCTCCACCTCCACCTCCGCCTCCACCTCCGCCTCCACCTCCGCCTCCACCTCCGCCTCCGGCTCCACCTCCGGCATCAATACCCTCACCTTCTCCAACCTTAACATCCACGTCCATCTTCACTGCCTCACCCGCCACAAACGGAGATACGTTCTCGATGATTATGCCGAGCCGGAGGTACTGGACTTCTTCAAAATTCACCGGCTGCTCCGGAGTTGAAGGTAAACAAGGGAGAGAGAACAAAGGTGAGGAACATCTGTCGGAGCAGCCAACCTAATAATGATGCAGAATCGTAGGGATCTTCTAACGTGAACTCGTCTCAATGACTTGGTCCAAATAAGAAAGACGTGACAAACTTGAAACTTGCCAGCGCCATAAACATTTCATCATGTGAGGAATCGTCTGTCTGCTTTATTCAAGGGACAGGACCTATGACTATATGTAAAAAACAAATTCTATATCGGATGATGCCTTTGGTGACTCCTTAAGTTCAAATCAGAAAATATCCTACAGCTAGTTATCTTGTATATACCATATTCTACTCACTAGGGGGAGCATTCTTTGTGAAAATCACTGTATTTCAGTTGTAACTTCACTTTTCATTTGAGGGCTTCAATCAAGGTGATTACTTGTACAACGCAGGGGAGTGGGGACTTTTCAGGGATACACTCTCTCTATCTTTCTCTCTCTAGCTCTTTTCAAACCGGTCATGGCAGCGGGCCGTCCGCCTACTGAGTCCTGGATCTGCTCGAGGTTTCTTTTGGGATGGAGCTGGGGGCTCCGTGGGCTGCACAGAGACGCTGAAGTGGAAGGCAAAGAGTATTTGAGAGATACTCAAAGAGTTTGTTTGAGTTGTCGGCAGATTTAGAGGCTGGTAATAACGCAGACGTTAATGAAAGTAATGACGGTAATGGAGACAACTCTTTTGAGTTGTAGAAATGAATTTTAGTTCAAGTTTAGAAATAGATCATTTATGATGAACGTTTTTCTTTTCTACTAGAAGGTCATTTGCATAAGTTCTATTGTTTTTGTGTGGATCAATAACATTTTATAGTGAAGTAAGCGAACCATCTCCAGGTTTGCCTTTTTCGAGTGAGTCTCCAACCTCCTCCGAAACGGCGAACAAAACCATAAAGGAGTCGTCTTATTACGTTTTCTGTTCTAGCTGTGCATTCCACTTCATTTTTTATTACTTAATTAATACTCCTAAAGCCTTTCCACACTTTCATAACTTCTGCTCCTTCTGGAAACTGGAAGGATGGAGATTTGAGAGATGTTTTTCCTCCCACAGAGGAGCCTCCTGCAGGCGCATCCAGAAAATTCATGCGTTTAATTCACGGTTTGTTCAATATACTCCTTAATGAAGAAGTTATAGTGCAAAATAAAAGTTTTTGTTCCATTTAAGGAGGACTTTAGACCAATCAGATCAATGTTCCACCCTTCAGGTCTAAATACCTTGATCAGCTTCAGGATGCCCTCATTGGTCTCTTTGTCAGTCTCAATAGAGAAGAGACCGTCCTCGTTCCCTTTGACAATCTTGAAGACCGCCAGCCAGTTGTCGGAGAACATGAGGTCGTCGTCCTGAGCGTTGACCTTCATCACGATGACATCGTGGACATTTTCATCCACTGAGCTTTTGTACTGTAAACAGAGCAAGATTCATTTGACACGACACGCAGACGAGCATCCAGACTGCTGCTGATGCTAGCGATGGACAGGCAGTCAGTGTCTGTATCAGATCTACACTGATCTGCCATAACATTAAAACCACCTGCCTGATATTGTGTGCATCCCCGCTTCCCATTTGCATCATTGAGCTTTGCGCCATGGCCCCGTCTCTGGTTCACTGTCCTTCCTTAGATCACTTTGGTCGATACTAACCACCCACCCAACGATATCTGAAGGTCTGGGGATTGTGGAGACCCAGCTGTTTAGCCATCAGAGTTTGACGCATGTCAAAGTTCCTCGGATCCTCACTCTTCTCCAACATCCAATATCCAACACATCAGCTTTTGGACAAGATGTTCACATGCCCTCTAATCTATCCCGCCTACTGACCGGTGGTGAGATAATGTTATGGCTGATCATGAACGTCTCAGACATCAGCTGAGTCAAAGGTCACGGCGAAGGATTCGATGGTTGTCAGAGAAACTTAAGAGAGGCTTAAGAGGCGTCGCTGCCGCCACAGCCTCCGTGTTAACGCATAATCCAAAAACTATATCATGGATCATTTTCAAATTTTATACTAACATAGACTCTAGTGCGAGGAAGAACGGGATTGACTTTGGGATACATCCGCCCCTGGGAGAGCTTTATCTCCAAAAGTTTTGGGTCATCATTTCTCAACCGTTGGTCTTATATTTGAACTTAATCTGGTGAATATGAATGGACTTGATGAGATCTATCGTCTAAACATCATATTATGCTCTAATACTTCATGTTTTATTCTCTAGGGGTGAGTTACTTCTTCAGACAGAGGCGCTCAATGAGGGAGATAGCTTGTACAATGCAGGGTATTCGGGGCTTTTCCGGGAAATACCCTTTCTGTCGGGGACGACGGCGTACATTGAATGGATGAGAGGAAGAAGAAACAATAAAATCGGAGTTGCATCTTGAATAAAAAAAGCAGTTAAAGACCTTGAAATCACCTTGACTCATCAAAACCCACCCACACAGAAAGTGTTAAGATGTGATGAAGACAACGTTCATTAAAGCCTGTCACTCTTTCACCTCTCCATTGTCTCACCTGAGTTTAGGAACCTCTTGGCTTGTCTAAAAGGTTCCTAAACTCCGACAGCTGTTTTTGTCTCACCGCAGATTGTTCCGGAACGGGAAAATTATCATTGATGTCGAGGATATGGACCTCCACAGTTCCTGTCCCCGACAGCCCATTCGGTGCCCCGGCCAGATCCACTCCTTTAACAACCAGCTTGTAGGAGTCTGTCGTCTGTCAAAGGATGAACGGAAACCAAAAAGTCTCACCTCAAAGTCTGAAGAATTTTCATCAAATTGAAGGAAAACACGAAATCATTCCTCTTTCTGTTCATGTATTGATTCACTCGCCGACTCACCTCTCTGTCCAGCGTGGACTCCTTGACGTACAGTTTGCCAGTTTGTCTGTCAATAGTGAACATGTGACCTGAGCCCGCTGGCTCCTGGCTGATGATGCTGTAGGAGATCTCTGTGTTGATAGTATCGGCCTGGTCTTTATCTTTCCCCACAATCTGCATCACAAAGGTTCCTGCAATGGGTCAGAACAGGACGATCCATCACCTGAGTGCTCAAAGGACCCGTTTCTACGTATAATAATAATAATAATGCATTTAATTTATAATTCTTTCATGACCTCCGCCAACATGGTTAGGTTTTCACTCCTGTGCGACCTACGGGATGCATTCGCATGGAATGTCACCCAGACGTAGGTTTTGTCTGGGTGACGTCATAGAGGTGATTAAATTATGTTGACGATACGTGCTATGTAGCATTTAAAATAAAATAAAACAGAACAATAATCTAAGCTGGGAGCTCAGTTTCAAGATTTCTTTCAATCGCTTTGATGTTCCTTTGATGTTCCTGTGATGATCCCTTTTGGTTCCTTTTTTTTTACTTACCCATTTAACGTTTTTTACCTAATTATTTATTATTATTTGATCATTTTTTAATACTTATTTTTATTCTTATTTTTTATTGTTAATCTGGCTGGTTTACAAAGCTTTTTTGTTTCATAGCCAACATTTATGCTTATGTGTGTGTGTGTGTGTGTGTGAGTGTGTGTGTGTGTGTGTGTGTGACATTCTAACGTCTTTATAACTTCCCCGTCTACCTTGTTCCCATTTTATTCCAGCATTGTCGTAGCTGGATGGGAAACGGAAGAACTTGAATGTGTGGTAGTACCTTCTTTGCTCGCCTCTGAGATGTTGCCAGTACTGAACTCAAAATAAGGAGCGTTGTCATTCTGGTCCAGGATGGTGACAGTCAGTGGGATAGTCTGCTCTGCTGTGGACCCATTCAGGAACTTGGCCACCCCTACTAGCTGTAGGAATAACATAAGAAGATGGTACATGTATTCCGGGGTATTATACTATGATATTTGAAGACGTAAAGGTGTGATAGAGGAAATGTAGTTATACTGTAATAGAGAGAAATCGCTGTTCCTTTTCTCATTACTAGCTCTGCTCAAACCATTTGGGCCAGAATGTCAACTTCCACCAACCAAGATATCAATAAGATCTCAGCATTGGTTCGCAGATGAGGTTAGTTTGGGATATAGCAAGTTGGTGGAACTTGAACTTAAACTAGAGAACAAGAAACCCTTTTAAGAGGAACTTGAGTTCTAATGTCAAAGGTAATGAAGGAACTTTTGTGGCTAACTTCATTGGACTGGATTGTAGCCACAGTGATAGTTTGGTTGGGCTGTTCATGGTTCTTTCTGACTAAATCTATAAATCAACCATGTGCCCAAACAACACAGCAACAAAGGGGTCCGCAAGTCAGTGTACTTCCAGTGCCGGTCCCAAGCCTGGATCGTGTCAGAAAGGTTATCCAACATAAAACCAATTTCAAATCAATATGTGAAACACCAAACTGATTTACAGACCCAGGCGGACTTTGTAAACCAGCAGTGTCTGATGGAAGCTTCGCTACTATTGGTGGAGGAATAAAAAGATGGAGAGGGGGGAAATCTGCCTGGAGACAGCGAGGGATGAGGAAAGGAAGGAGTGGGGATGAGAGTAGGAACTTTAAATGTTGACAAGATGAGAAGCTGATAGCTGATATGATGGAGAGAAGGAAGGTAGATTTATTCTGTGTTCAAGAGAAAAGGTGGAAAGGCAGAAATGCTAGACGCATCGGAGGAGGGAGCAAACTGCTTTATGATGGTGTGGAGAAATGGGGGAGGGGTGATCCTGAGGGAGAACTATGTGAAGAGTGTTCTGGAGATGAAGAGAATGTCGGACTAATTGATGAGTAAGAAGATAGAAATTGGAGTTATGATGATGAAGGCTGTTGCCCCACAAGTTGATTGTGTGTTAGAAGAGAAAAGGGGATTTCTTCAGTGAGTTGACTGAAGTCATGGAGGGTACTCCCAGGGGGGGGGGGGAACTTGACCCTCTCCAGTTTGCATACCGCCCCCACCGCTCCACCCATGATTCCATCTCCTAAACCCTTCATTCAACCCTGTCACACCTGGAGTCTCCGGACTCTTACGTCAGATTGCTGTTCATTGACTTCCACTCAGCAATCAATACAATCCCCCCCAAGCAACGGATAAACAAACTCTCCTCACTGGGCCTAGACACCTCCCTCTGTAATTGGATTCTACGCCGCTGACCAATGACTGCTCTGCTGAGCCAGAATCCAACATCGTCAAGTTTTCTGATGACACCACAGTGGTGGGCCTCATCAGCAACAACGAAAACTTCCTACAGAGCAGATGTGGAACAAACTAGTAGGATGGTGCAGCGACGACAACCTGACTTTGAACTCGGACAAAACCAAAGAGCTGGTTGTTGACTTCAGGAAGTCATCGGCTGACCACTCTTCATTAATGGGTCCAGGGAGGAGAGGGTCAGGAGAACCAAACATCACGTTCGACCTCAGCTGGTCAAGCCCTCAGTGAAGAAGGCTCAACAATGTTTACACTTCCTGATTGATGGTCCGTGGGAAACTTCATCGCGTTCATCTAAACACTGTGAATGAGGTTGAATGACAATAAAAGTTGAGTCGAGGTTGGACACTGAGGACGGAGACCAGGACTTGTACCGATTGGCGAGATGAAGATGGGAAGGGTGTGCAGCAGGTTTAGGATGATAAATGCTAGAGAAGGAAATGTAGAATCTGAGAACAAGCAGAACTCAGGTAAGATCCCATTAAGCATCCTGAAGCATCTTAGAAGTAAAACTTCCTATTCCAGCTGATCCCAGAATATAAACTTAAGTTATCTTCAAGCTTAGATGAGGCAAAATCATTTACAAGATGTGAGGGCCCTGGCTAAAGATCTTGAATAAAACCTTGGGACTGAAGAGAAACTGAAGTTCTTTTAAATTAAAGTCATATTCCAAATAAACTTCAAACAAACTCTTGTCCATTCAGAAGAAAGTCCATGAGTCTCTTTAAATAAAGACTTACAGCGAAGACTGGATGTTGCTCCCGATCCACAGTTTTTGTGATTTGCACATATCCGGTGCTGTGGTCCACCACAAACAAGTTGTAGGGGGGCTTGTCAGCTCCGGGTCCACTGAGGTAATACCGCACCTTTGCAAATTCGTCTTTATCCGAGCGAATCTGACAGCGATACAAGGACAGATGCATTTTAAGGAGTATTATCATTTTAGTATTTCAGTTTCTAACTGGAATAGAACTGCATTGATTTTGTAAAAGCGTGGTTATACTGTATATTTCTGACTTTAGGGCGAGCTTCATCCCCAAAAGTTTTGGACCAAAATTTCTCAATCGCTGGTCCAATCTGTTTCAAATTTGGTGCGGATGAACCGACTTGGGGAGATCTTCAAGATCTTCATCTTGATGGGAGGATGAAATGTTCAAGCTAACATACGAGATACATCTCCTCCAGTTGATTCATATGCGTCAAATTTTGACCAAATCGGATAACTGGTTGAGAAATGATGCCGAAATGCGCAACCAACCTTTCCCAAAATCATTCCAATTCTTCCTCAAACTCAAGTCTATGTGGGTATAAAATTTGAAAATGATCCATGGGAAAAAAAAGGCTGCGATTATATTCCCCGACTTTTCGGGAACCTAATAAAAATCGTTGTGCATAAACCTGATTCCCTGCATGAATTATTCTTTGTGCCGCCGGATTTCTAATCTGTTGTTAAGGTGAGGTGTGGTTTGAACCGCATGAATGAATTCATTCATCACAAAGCTGACAGCTGTCAAACACTTTAACTAAATAATTACAGGAATTTAATTGAGGCTATATAATATGGTGAAGATTTTAACAACAGGCTCCGCCCCTTCCCACGGGTTCCGGGCCCGTGTCTGCTGAGCCCCTCTCTGCTATGATATTAACATTCTTGGAGATTCGATTCACTGCAACGGGAGTTTCCAGCCGTTCTGAAAGTTTTACAGGTGTCAATCATCAAACCTTGAACAGCTCTGCTCGTACGGGGATCTCTAAAATCTCCCACTCTTATCTTTTTAGTGACTCCTTGATGGTAAATTACATATCATGAAATGAAAATGAGTTATTTGTTGGTGCGATTCACCTTTTGTGACACTACCATATGCTTATTGCGTAAAATAAGTTTGTATAGAACTAATCTGACCTTGGCAATATGGTGCATGTGAGTGTAGTCAACGTTCTCCTTCAGCTTGACGGGAGGTTGGATCCATTCTCTCTTCATCCTCCGCAGTGTCCCTGAACTCCTCCTACCTTCCTCGGCACAAAGCACCTGAAATCAAAGGGAAGACGAAGGATTCAGTGCTTCATCGCTGTCACATGATCAACCCGGATGGTTGAGATCATCCGTTATTTCACGCCCGTAAAAAAACAAGTATGACTCAGGCTCACCTTAAGGTCAGGTTGTAAGTATTCCTATACAGAACACTTTCATTTTGACTACAGTAGGACTTATTTGGACTGAACTGGCCCACTTCTAGAGGACAAAACTTGTCCACCTAATTATACTTTAATTGTACGACATCTAACACCGTTTTTCTTCATTTTCCAGCCGTTGCCATTCAGGGTCGTCCCAGCGGATCATCTGTGTCCATGCCGTGTTTCTACCAGTACCCTGCTGGCGGGTCCCGAGCCCGGTACCGGTACTAGAACTACACTGGCTTGTGACCCTTTGTGGCGGCGTTAAGTACAATAAACAGAAAACACACTGCAAGTACACAATTTTATATTATAGTTTAAAAGAAGTTCATTAATAGCAAACTTAAAGTAACTTTTTCTAAACTTTTTGGTTTAATGGGTTCACTTACTGATTGGATACTTTTAAGGAATATATGAATCAGAATCTCCAAAGTCATAGAAGGTGATGAACAAAGTCCATTCATTCATTCATTCATTCATTTTGGACCAGAAAAGTCGGGCATATATTGTAATTTTCCATAGTAACCGTAAACCTCCGCCATTCTTTGTGTTAATGCGATAACTCAAAAACCATTTCATACATCGTTTCCACATTTACATCCCCGTCAACCTTAGTGGGAGGAAAAACTGGATTGATTTTGGTAAAGTCCAGGTTCATACACTGAAACAGTCCAGGTTCATCTAATGAAACAGTCCAGGTTCATCTAATGAAACAGTCCAGGTTCATCTAATGAAACAGTCCAGGTTCATACAGAGAAAGGGTCCAGGTTCATCTAATGAAACAGTCCAGGTTCATCTAATGAAACAGTCCAGGTTCATACAGAGAAAGGGTCCAGGTTCATACAGAGAAAGGGTCCAGGTAGAGCTGCCAGAGTTGAGTAGAGTTACAGGACATACAGTCATAGGTAATGATTTAGAATAAGAAACATCTGATTGTGAAACCTTGCCTGACTTTAAAGGAGTAAACATGAATACCAGACTAGTAAAACGGTTGAGAAGGTCAATGTCTAACGAGTTCGCCCGCTGAAATCCCCCGGCTCCCAGGGACGAGAGACGGCCGGCCCACAATCTCAGGAAGCTGCAGAGTATATATATATACATATATATATATATATATGTATATATATATATGTATATATATATATATATATGTATATATACTTAATATTATATGTATTTGTATACATAGAAGTAGAGAACCTACCTCTCGGTTGAATTGCCTGATCAGATCTTAGAATGTTTTGTTATGAATCCATTACTTCAAACACAAGCACTGGTGAAGGTTCCGATCGTATAATTATATGTACATTTCAGCCCAGTGCTCAAATGTAAGTGTTTATAGCATGCTATAATATATGCTATGCTACATAATGCCGTTTAATCATTTTTACTTCATTTATAGGAAGATAAAACCCGGGGTTTGTATAACACAACACGACTTTATAATACAAATGAACTTTTTGTTTCGTGGTCTGCTCACATATCTGACCATATAATAGTTTTAACTGAACATCAGATAAAAAAAAAACATTTGTTAGTAAATGTTAATATTAGCAGGCTTTGTTTTTGAAAAAATAAAAAAATGACCAACAGTTAATAGGCATCTGTATGCAATGTAGCTAATTAGCCTATCCCCCCCCCCTTGGGCCCTGGTCACCCCATTAAATAACTCCTAGGACTGCCCCTGCACTGAGCTCAGGATCTGGTCACAGAAAACTTCATGGAGTCACAGATAACCTCATTTGCGTTAGAGTTGTAATAATATTGCTGCAGCGTACATGTATGATCATGATGGCGTGTAATTATATTCAACATTACTTCCTGTTGGACAGAAATCAGAATATTGTCACAGCAGAGAAACAAACAGAGCGTCACTTTACTGTGGAAATAAATGAGCAGGATCCACAGGTCCAAACCCGACGATGCCTCTCCCTGACACGCCAAGACACACCCCGTCATGCAGGCTATTATGGGATACGGCGGAGAAGGACATTATGTTCCTATAAGACAGAGATGGGCCGCTGTGGGACAACAAGTTTGTGAAAGGACATCAGGACCATCCAGGTATATCTGTCTTTACACGTTCTGACAGCTCAATAAAGCACTGGGCTTGATGCGAGGCGCTCCGCCGCCCCTCCTCATCGCTGACCGTGGGATTCCTCTCTGCAGGAGGAAACCCGTCTGCTCACAAACTAGAGGGGCGTCGCTCCAACCACCTGTTTTCAATTCACCCACATGATGGCATTATCATTGACATGACTTGCAGCGTGAGCGATAGGAGACAGACTTAGTTGGGGGGGGGACGGCGAGGGAGGCGGGGTCAACCAGGACTCAATAGCTTCTGCAACCGCTTAGGGTAGCAAGACACATAAACCAGTACACTTCTTATTACTGCATGTCCTCTCGTCCTCGTTTGTGAAATGAAAGGCGAGTCTTTCAAAGACCATCCTCACAGAAATAACACTAAAGTCCTGAAAAACCTGACTGTGTCGCTGCAGGTCGCACACGTGGATCGCACACACATCATCTAACCCGACATGTTTTTGTGGTTTGTTTTGGCGGTCTACCAAAAAAATCAAGGTGTCGAACAGCATTCGATGATCTCAGCCTGCTCCATAAATGATTAGAATGCATAAACTGCGATTTAGTCAGTCTGAAGATGAAGCCCCTCCCTGCAAAGACCCCGCGGCCTGCAGCTCCTCCTGGAGAGCCGCGGTGGGTTCTGAGAGCGACTTCAGGCCGAGGACTCACCGAGACCAACGAGAAGAGGAGCAGGAGGCCCGTCTCCGGGAGGAAGAGCCGAGCCATGATTGCAGGAAAGCCACCTCGTACTCTCAACACCTCCGAGAAAAAGGAAGCGATGGAGCTTAAATATCTGGCATGAAGACACACCCCTCACCTGGGTCAGCGCTGCCTTCACACCGGCAACCAATCTGGAACACGCAGCCGCCTCCCACTTCACGTTATATGTATTTATAGGACTTTCACATGTACGCATGTTTCTCTAAGGTGTGTCCGCTCAGGATTGTGTGGTTTCAAAGAATGGATGAGTTCCTGAGGGCTGAACACCTGAATGACACCTGATGAAGCTGACGAGGACAGACTGAAGAATGAAGATGTTATCTCCTGTCTTCTCTGGAAACATGTACAGCATTTGGAACAATATGTTCAAAAGGTCACCATGTGGGGGCGGGGCTCAACGGAGCAGCTACAAGAACACTGCCTGGTTTCATGTGTTCTGTCTTGTCTTAAGAGAAAAATGGGATCCGACATTCAGCATAAAAAAAACGAGCCTCTCGCTGACTCTGTGTCTTTGTCGGAGGGATTCAGTCGTCGTGTCATGTAGAGTTTCTTCCTTTCATTGAATCCATGTTTTTATTGACATATCTCTAGATCTATTTTTCTCATTTACATTTTTCCCTGTTTGTATTTATTTTTCTTGCATATTAGGCTCATTTTGTACTTTCTTGGTTCTGCTGACCCCCTGAATCAACCTGGACTGTTTCACTGGGGATGCATCCATCCATCCATCCATTCCATCCATCCATCCATCCATCCATTCCATCCATCCATCCATCCATCCATAATCCATCCATCCATCCATTCCATCCATCCATCCATCCATCCATTCCATCCATCCATCCATCCATCCATCCATCCATCCATCCATCCATTCCATCCATCCATCCATCCATCCATCCATCCATTCATTCCATCCATCCATCCATTCCATCCATCCATCCATCCATCCATTCCATCCATCCATCCATCCATCCATCCAATCCATCCACACATCCATCCATCCATCCATGCATTCATCTATCCATCCATGCATTCATCCAACATCCATCCATCCATCCATGCATCCATCCATCCATGCATCCATCCATCCATCCATCCATCCAACATCCATCCATCCATCCATGCATTCATCTATCCATCTATCCATCCATCCATCCATCCAACATCCATCCATCCATCCATGCATTCATTTATTTATCCATCCATCCATCCATCCATCCATCCATGCATTCATTTATTTATCCATCCATCCATCCTTCCATCCATGCATTCATTTATTTATCCATCCATCCATCCATCCATCCATCCATGCATTCATTTATTTATCCATCCATCCATCCATCCATCCATCCATCCATGCATCCATCCATCCATCCATCCATCCATCCATCCATGCATTCATTTATTTATCCATCCATCCATCCATCCATCCATCCATCCATCCATGCATTCATTTATTTATCCATCCATCCATCCATCCATCCATCCATGCATTCATTTATTTATCCATCCATCCATCCATCCATCCATCCATCCATCCATCCATCCATCCATGCATTCATTTATTTATCCATCCATCCATCCATCCATCCATCCATCCATCCATCCATCCATCCATCCATCCATCCATGCATCCATCCATCCATCCATGCATCCATCCATCTCCCAAGCAGAACATTTTCTCTTTCATCCCTACAGTCTACATGACGTTGGATCCTTGAACAAGACCCTGAAGCCCACTCTGCTCCTTTGGTGAGTCACAGACTCTGTAGAATACTGATTTAAAAATATGTTTACTGTATGTAATGTACAGAATAAGGTATTAATAAAGAGTAAACATTAACAAAAACGTTATTAATACTTTATTACTACTACTATTAATAATGCAAATCTTTCATCGAAGGTTAATGAGGAGAGAAGAGAGTTTTTTTCTCATAACTTTATTTGGTAACTCTTCCAAAATAAAAACAGAAATGTGCAAAAAAGAATATATACAGTACAAACCCACTTTTATCCCACGCCTTGTCCCCCCCGTCCCCCCTGGGACCACCAGCAACCCCGGAGAAAACAAAATGGAATCTGTCCTTTTTCCAAACAAACAATAAACTGAAGAGAAAATGTTAAAAATAACAGAATAAATAAGCTAAAGTATAAAAAAGAAGAAGCTAAGCTTATGAACAGGACCTGAAATTCATGAAAGATGAGCTGGACCAGAACATGTGAACCAACACTGGATGAAACTGGATGAAACTTAAAAGTTCTGGGGAGTTCTGTGATTCAAATTCAGTAGTTTATGTGTGAAATCTTTATGTTGGGGTTTTGGGAAGCTAGAAAAGTGCCTGAGAGAAAACATCTGGGATTGAAGATATCTGATCAAATGTTTTACGGCCATATAAATATATATATATATATATATATATATATATATATATATATATATATATATATATATATATATATATATATATATATATATATACAAATAACTGTGTAGTACACAAGTCTACAGATAATACATGAGTATTTAGAGCAGATTGGAATAAAGGGGTACATC
The DNA here is from genome assembly GCA_037951165.1 of Lophius americanus. Lineage (NCBI taxonomy): Eukaryota > Metazoa > Chordata > Actinopteri > Lophiiformes > Lophiidae > Lophius > Lophius americanus. Next base: position 3,032,182 of record JBBDHG010000006.1, on the reverse strand, counting down.
AAAGAAAAAAACTGTCTTCCTCTTAAAATTAATTGTTTGGGAGCTTTCAGTTTTTTTCTCATTTTTGTATTCTTTATCCTCTCTCTCTCTCTCTCTCTCTCTCTCTCTCTCTAACTCTCTCTCTCTGTAACTCTCTCTCTCTGTAACTCTCTCTCTCGCTCTCTCTAACTCTCTCTCTCTCTCTCTAACTCTCTCTCTCTGTAACTCTCTCTCTCTGTAACTCTCTCTCTCGCTCTCTCTAACTCTCTCTCTCTGTAACTCTCTCTCTCGCTCTCTCTCTCTCTCTAACTCTCGCTCTCTCTCTAACTCTCTCTAACTCTCTCTCTCTCTAACTCTCGCTCTCTCTCTCTAACTCTCTCTAACTCTCTCTCTCTCTAACTCTCTCTCTCTCTCTAACTCTCTCTCTCTGACTCTCTCTCTCTGTAACTCTCTCTCTCGCTCTCTCTCTCTCTCTAACTCTCGCTCTCTCTCTCTAACTCTCTCTAACTCTCTCTCTCTCTAACTCTCTCTCTCGCGCTCTCTCTCTCTCTAACTCTCGCTCTCTCTCTCTAACCCTCTCTCTCGCTCTCTCTCTCTCTCTAACTCTCGCTCTCTCTCTCTAACTCTCTCTCTCTAACTCTCTCTCTCTCTAACTCTCTCTCTTTCTGTCTCTAACTCTCTCTCTCTCTAACTCTCTAACTCTCTCTCTCTCTCTGTCTCTCTCTCTCTGAGCCAGAGAGGCTCCCAGGAAAGATGGAAGTTCTGGGTTCTGGTTCCTGGCTGGACCGAGCCCCGGATCGTGGTTGAATCTACTACTGAGGCCCTGATGGACGCCATCTTTTAAAAATCATGTATACAATACTTATTACCACTACTCCTATTGTACATGTATAGTGTAGTACTACTACAACTGCATGTACTGTAATACACCCCCACATACCGACTTGACTCTTGAGAGGTCGTCAAACGTTGACAAAGGGTAAACAGTGACAGACACTAAATCTCTGGGAGAACCAAAAGCAGTTTAACTGGTTTTGAAGTTGTAGGTTCAAAAACAAACCCCTTCTGAGCTCAGCACTGCCTCCATCGGGTCTCTTCTCGCAGAGTTACACTCCTTCTACCGAACAATCCCTGGTACAGAATTCCTTCATCATGAAAATCTAGAACTTGGTTCCATCTGGACGTTTGAGTCCAAGGCAGGGGACGGCTCCCCGGTCCCCCGCTAACCGAGACCCCTCAAATTGAATGCAAAGTTATTTCCCATGTGTTATTCGGAAACCAAAAAGGTCCCCAAAGTGAATGAAATATGAATAATTAGATTCAGTCAGGGAAAACTCTGATATAAGATAGATGCATAAGAAGTCTGGATTAACTCGGAACAACGGTTCAGAATCTATAGCCCCAGAACTTTAGGAGGTAAAGTCCCCTCTAATGCATAAGAAATATGCAACCAACCTTTCCCAAAATCAATCCAGTTCTTCCCCACACCAAACTCTATGTAGGTATCAGATTTGAAAATGATCCATGAAATAGTTTTTGAGTTATGATCCAGACAAACACGTGTTTTTCATGAAAAGAAAAGTTCCTCCTAGTGAGTAAAATATGAACTATTAAAGTCAAACACAGTGTATATGAGGATAATTCTCCTGGAGACGATTCATACGCACCAATTTTGACGAAATCAGACTAAATGTTTTAGAAATGATGGCGAAAGACATTCGTAAAATAAAGCTACCCCTAGTGTCCATGAAACTTGAGTTATCGCGTTAACACGAAGGATCTGCGGCGGACAAGGCGGCTGCAAATTAGGATTTCATAAAAATCTATGACTTTTAAGGGACATAAATATGATATATACGAGATAGATGTCCTGGAGATGACTCATACCCATGTGTTGGATTATTTTTCATAAAGAGCTCCCCCTTGTGAGTAAAATATGAACTATGAATCTACGATATTGGTAAAATATTAGCACATAAGATCGATTCATACGAACAAAATTCGGACTAAATCGGACCAACGCTTGAGAAATTATGGCCGAAAATACGAAGAAAAACCTCCACCTAGTGGCGGAAACATGTAACACGCCTTCACCCAAATTTTAACCCTATTATTGGGTCTTTTTTTCAAATTTTAATATCAGTTGATAAATGTTATGACAGAGAATCTCTCCAAAAACAGCCATAATAAACATATTATCGTGAATATCGTTTTTTTACGACTCTTTCATTGTTTTAATTATTGTTGATAATGATGATGATGATATTCCAAATTAATCACTATTTTTGTTACACAGTAAATAAATAAATATTATAATAAATCATTATTATAAGTGAACAAAAGAAGAAAAAAAACCCAGCTGGAATATATGATCATTTATTTGTCATATTTAATTGTTGTTTAACGTTTTCATTTGAGGTTAACTTAAACCCGTTTACCCATCAGCCCCTCCGCTGCACCTGCATTTACCCATGATGCTCTCTGCTCGTCATTTAAGATTCCCAAGTTGTATTCATAAATTTTTAAAGACTCCCTTCTTGGATGAGACAACATTCGTAAAAAAAAATATAACGGGTTTGTTCAGATGTTTCATGTGATACAAGGATTATTTTATTTTTTTACGTCAGCTCTGGATCTGCGTTCGGCTCTGGAGCCCCTCTGCAGCGGCTCTCAAATAGTTCTGCATATAGTTCTGTATTTTAGTACAGACTCGTACAGCAGGGAAGTATTAGGACAAGACAAACTTGTTTTGGATCCTGTACAAACAACAAGAAAGAGGAATTCTTTCACGACGACGTTGAAAGAGTCGGATCATTACAAAAACAACTAGTCCTGCTGCAGGAATGAAAAAACAGAGACAGGTGTTTCTACAATTTTAACACCGTAGAAGACATAGAGGAAGACGAATGTGAGGCGGTCCTGAATGTGAGGCGGTCCTGAATGTGAGGCGGTCCTGAATGTGAGTCGGTCCTGAATGTGAGGTGGTCCTGAATGTGAGGCGGTCCTGAATGTGAGGCGGTCCTGAATGTGAGGCGGTCCATAATGTGAGGCGGTCCTGAATGTGAGGCGGTCCTGAATGTGAGGCGGTCCTGAATGTGAGGCGGTCCTGAATGTGAGGCGGTCCTGAATGTGAGGCGGTCCTGAATCAAATCATCATAATTTTGATTAAAATGTTCAACTTTTATTCAATTACAAGCAAAGGCAATAGCCGCCATTTCACCAATATTAGCCTTTGCTCAAACTAACCCGAGACAGAACTCTTCCTCCGAGTCTCAACAGTAGACTAGGTTCAGGAAACATGTATGCAGATCCCCCCATTAATGTCTGAATCACTGCCAGCCTCTAAATCAACCGACAACTCCAACGAACTCTCTGAGCATCTCTCAAATACTCCTTTTCCACTTCTGTGTCGCTGTTCAGCCCACCGAGCCCATAGTTCCACCCTCAAAGAAACACTAAAGGTACAACGGCCACAATAAAACACATTCTGACGTCACTGCTCCAAACGCAGTGACGTTTTGAAATAAAATTGAAATAAAATTTTTCAATTTTATTTTTGAAATAAAATTTTAACAAAATTAAACAAAATTATTTGACTTTTTCATTTTATATACTGCAAAAAAAGTAATTTATTTATTGGTAACACCCAATCGGATAAGCTCCACCCCCCTAGTGTAATACCACCAACCTTTCCCATAATCAATGCAGTTCTTCCTCGCACATATGTCTGTGTGGGTCCAAAGTTTGAAACGGATTCCTTATAATGATGTCTATAAAAAGAGTTTTTTTTTGTAATTCTGCTCCCCCTAGTGAATAAGATGTGATCTTTTAGAGTAAAATATGAGATATAGAAGAAGGATCTCCTCCAGTCAATTCATCAGCACCAAGTTTGGACTAAAGAGAACCGATGGTAAGGAAGTTATATCTGAAAAAATGTTTTTTTTTCATAAAATTTTCCCTCTGGTGAGTAAAGTATGAACTATTAGAGTAAATCACAACATATCGGTCAAATTATTGGTCAAATTTGACCGATTTTAGAATCGGTCAAGTAGTTTTTAACGTTTTAGTGTATATTTGGGTTTATAACCATATCATGATCCATGATATGGTTCTTGGGCTATCGCGTTTTTTTTTCCGCCATTATTTCGCAACCTTTAGTCCAATTTTGGCACATATAAATGAACCAAAAATCTATATTGTACACATCATATTTTACTCCGACTGTTTCCATTGCCCTCACTAGGGGGAGCTTTCTTTTATGAAAGACACAGTTTTTCAGATATAACTTCCAATTTAGTTTGAAAAGTGTCCCTGATATAGTTTTTGAGTTATCGCGTTAACACGAAGGATCTGCGGCGTCGATGATGATGATTCCGTAATATCGCTGACTTTTAGGGTCTAACAACAGGTGCCCCCCAGAGCTAACAATATAAAAAATATAAAATAAATATTCTAAAATGTAAATATTTATTAGTTATCATTATTCGTGAGGGTTATTTATTCATTTATAATCTTTATTTAACCAGGGTAAAAAACCCAAAACAATGATATTTCCAATTCTTTTCCGAGTGGGCCCTGGCAGATCCTTCGTTTCCAACATCATAACTCTAAAACTATTTATTGAATCATTTTCAAATTTTGCAGCCGCATAGAATTGACTGTGAGGAAAAACTGGAGTGATTCTGGTTTTGGTTGTAAATTTCTGACACTAGGGGGAGCTTTATCTTTCACAGTTTTTGGGCCATATCTTCTAGGACGGACTCTAGCCAGCTAGCACTCATGTAGCGAAAATATGCTAAACTGTAAATGAAGAAAGGCTTGACTGGTTTATTCTTACTATCTGGTTTGGGTACTGCTTCTCAGTTAAATTAAAAACAAGCTTGAAACTTGCTTGTGAAAGATTTTTTAGCAAAACTACGCCTACGCTGTCGTCCCCGACAGCAAGAGTACATCCCCGAAAACGCCCTCAAATCAAATGTGAAGTCATCCAAGAAAGACAGTGTCTTCTATAAAAGAAAGCTCCCCCTAGTGAGTTAAATACAAACAGTCAGAGTAAAAGATGATGTAGGCAATATAGATGTAAAATTGTAGGGAATCGGACCAATGGTTGAGAAATTGAGGCCCAAAACAAAACGCCGTAACTCAAGAACCTTATCATGGATCATAATATGTTTCCATACCCACATAGATCTTAGTGAGAGGAAGAACTGGAGTGATTTTAGGAACGCTCGGTTCTATATTTTCCATATTTATATATATATATATATATATATATATATATATATATAAATATATATATATATATATATATATATATATTTTCTGGGTTTCTCATATATAGAGTTCTGGGTTTCTATGACTTTTAAGGGATATAAATATGATATATACGAGATAGTCAGGTTTATTGTTTAGATAAACATCCAGGTGTTTGTATGCGTTCACCTGCTCAATGTCAGTTATTCAAAGGGACTTTCACCATTATTGAAATCAAAGGCTGTGAGGCCCCTCCTCCTCAACCCTGTGAGATTGTAAAAAACTACAGGCCCATCAGTTTCCTTCAAACTGAAGAAAGGAGTTCCTCTGATGATAGCAGGAGGATTCTACGGCTGTGGTGTGAAAGTCAGACTCTCTGCTGCTGCCGAGACGGCGAGAAGAGAGGACGCCTCAAAATGTTGGAAACACCAGATTTCCAACTAATGTTCGATTTTATTGAAAATGTTAATATTCATATCTAGATTAATTGAGGCTATTCTAAGCACATTCTGCAGCATATGGTCACGTTTAGGGTGTGTATGATTGTGTGTGATTATATGTATGATTGTGTGTATGATTGTGTGTATGATGGTGTGTATGATGGTGTGTATGATGGTGTGTATGATTGTATATATGATTGTGTGTATGATTGTGTGTATGATTGTGTGTATGATTGTGTGTATGATTGTGTGTATGATGGTGTGTATGATTGTGTGTATGATTGTGTGTATGATTGTGGGTCTGATTGTGTGTATGATGGTGTGTATGATTGTGTGTATGATTGTGTGTATGATTGTGTGTATGATTGTGTGTATGATTGTGTGTATGATTGTGTGTATGATGGTGTGTATGATTGTGTGTATGATTGTGTGTATGATTGTGGGTCTGATTGTGTGTATGATTGTGTGTATGATTGTGTGTCTGATGGTGTGTATGATTGTGTGTATGATTGTGTGTATGATGGTGTGTATGATTGTGTGTATGATTGTGGGTCTGATTGTGTGTATGATGGTGTGTATGATTGTGTGTATGATTGTGTGTATGATTGTGTGTCTGATGGTGTGTATGATTGTATGTATGATTGTGTGTATGATTGTGTGTATGATTGTGTGTATGATTGTGTGTATGATTGTGTGTATGATGGTGTGTATGATGGTGTGTATGATGGTGTGTATGATGGTGTGTATGATGGTGTGTATGATGGTGTGTATGATTGTGTGTATGATTGTGTGTATGATGGTGTGTATGATTGTGTGTATGATTGTGTGTATGATGGTGTGTATGATTGTGTGTATGATTGTGTGTGATTGTGTGTATGATTGTGTGTATGATTGTGTATGATTGTGTGTATGATTGTGTGTATGATGGTGTGTATGATTGTGTGTATGATTGTGTGTATGATGGTGTGTATGATGGTGTGTATGATTTTGTGTATGGTGGTGTGTATGATTGTGTGTGTGATGGTGTGTATGATTGTGTGTATGATGGTGTGTATGATGGTGTGTATGATTTTGTGTATGGTGGTGTGTATGATTGTGTGTGTGATGGTGTGTATGATTGTGTGTATGATGGTGTGTATGATGGTGTGTATGATTGTGTGTATGATTGTGTGTATGATGGTGTGTATGATTTTGTGTATGGTGGTGTGTATGATTGTGTGTATGGTGGTGTGTATGATTGTGTGTATGATGGTGTGTATGATTTTGTGTATGGTGGTGTGTATGATTGTGTGTATGGTGGTGTGTATGATTGTGTGTATGATGGTGTGTATGATTGTGTGTATGATGGTGTGTATGATTGTGTGTATGATGGTGTGTATGATGGTGTGTATGATGGTGTGTATGATTGTATATATGATTGTGTGTATGATTGTGTGTATGATTGTGTGTATGATTGTGTGTATGATTGTGTGTATGATGGTGTGTATGATTGTGTGTATGATTGTGTGTATGATTGTGGGTCTGATTGTGTGTATGATGGTGTGTATGATTGTGTGTATGATTGTGTGTATGATTGTGTGTATGATTGTGTGTATGATTGTGTGTATGATTGTGTGTATGATGGTGTGTATGATTGTGTGTATGATTGTGTGTATGATTGTGGGTCTGATTGTGTGTATGATTGTGTGTATGATTGTGTGTCTGATGGTGTGTATGATTGTGTGTATGATTGTGTGTATGATGGTGTGTATGATTGTGTGTATGATTGTGGGTCTGATTGTGTGTATGATGGTGTGTATGATTGTGTGTATGATTGTGTGTATGATTGTGTGTCTGATGGTGTGTATGATTGTATGTATGATTGTGTGTATGATTGTGTGTATGATTGTGTGTATGATTGTGTGTATGATTGTGTGTATGATGGTGTGTATGATGGTGTGTATGATGGTGTGTATGATGGTGTGTATGATGGTGTGTATGATGGTGTGTATGATTGTGTGTATGATTGTGTGTATGATGGTGTGTATGATTGTGTGTATGATTGTGTGTATGATGGTGTGTATGATTGTGTGTATGATTGTGTGTGATTGTGTGTATGATTGTGTGTATGATTGTGTATGATTGTGTGTATGATTGTGTGTATGATGGTGTGTATGATTGTGTGTATGATTGTGTGTATGATGGTGTGTATGATGGTGTGTATGATTTTGTGTATGGTGGTGTGTATGATTGTGTGTGTGATGGTGTGTATGATTGTGTGTATGATGGTGTGTATGATGGTGTGTATGATTTTGTGTATGGTGGTGTGTATGATTGTGTGTGTGATGGTGTGTATGATTGTGTGTATGATGGTGTGTATGATGGTGTGTATGATTGTGTGTATGATTGTGTGTATGATGGTGTGTATGATTTTGTGTATGGTGGTGTGTATGATTGTGTGTATGGTGGTGTGTATGATTGTGTGTATGATGGTGTGTATGATTTTGTGTATGGTGGTGTGTATGATTGTGTGTATGGTGGTGTGTATGATTGTGTGTATGATGGTGTGTATGATTGTGTGTATGATGGTGTGTATGATTGTGTGTATGATGGTGTGTATGTGGACATGCAAGAGTTCATAAGTGTATACTGTATGTGTACATATGTAGAAGTACAAGTGTGTGTGCATGTACGTGTAAATATTTAAATATACATGTCGTATTCCATTGAGGTTCATATGTGCGCACGTGTATATATATATATACACACACATTCATATGTATATATGTATATATATGTGTATTTATGTGTATATATATGCATATTGATAGATTTAGATCTCTGTCTTGATATAGATCTAAATATTAGATAGACAGACAGACAGACAGACAGACAGACAGACAGACAGACAGACAGACAGACAGATAGATAGACAGACAGACAGACAGACAGACAGACAGACAGATAGACAGACAGACAGACAGACAGACAGACAGACAGACAGACAGACCGACAGACCGACCGACCGACAGACAGACAGACAGACAGACAGACAGACAGACAGACAGACAGACAGACAGACAGATAGACAGACAGACAGACAGACAGACAGACAGACAGACAGACAGACAGACAGACAGACAGACAGACAGACAGATAGACAGACAGACAGACAGACAGACAGACAGACAGACAGACAGACAGACAGACAGACAGACAGACAGATAGATAGATAGATAGATATAGACATTTATATCATAGAGACATATATATATATATATATATATATCTCCACAGATTAAAACATATATATCTGTCTTTACAGATATATATCTATATATGATATAAATATATTTCTCCGTCAAAAGATATATACATATATATATATAGATATCTCTCTTCAGATATATAGATAGAGAGAGATATCTATATATATCTTTCTGTCTCTTTCTCTCGCTATATTATCTATATAGAGAGAGATATATTATATTATATCTCTTCTTTCTTTCTGTTTTTCTCTCTCCTCTGTTGTATGCAGTCGTGTCTTTCTGCTGAATGTTATGTAACTGAGTTTAGAAGTGAAAATAAAGTGTAATGATAAATAAAGTAGGGGTTGTACTTCAGGAGGACCGAACTGCGGTACCAGTTTCTGACAATAGGTGGCGGTGTGAGACTGCTGGTCAGTCACGTGTTGATGTCTCTGTTTTCCTGAACTTCTTCTTCTTGTTCTTCTTCTGGATGTTTTAAATCTGTAGTTCATCCCCAAAATAAACTCCACACATCTCCACAGCTATCAGGTGTATCTGCATCACCTGTCTGTGGACGGGTGAGACCTAACCTCATTATTTTACAGGGGCGAAGTTTTGTAAAGAAGCATATGCTGATTTTAACATTCCGACACATTTATCTCCAAATGTTAAATCTAAATCGTCAAATAGTCTGTCTCAAGTGTCAAGGAGAGTAATAGGTGGGCGGAGTCAGCAGGTACTTCCCTTCCCAAAAGTGGATGTTTTTGCATCAGATGGAATAGAAAGGAAGGAGGGATAGACACACACACAGACAGATGTCCTCTGTGTCCTCATGTCCTCTCTCACCACATCCAGAAATCTCCTCTTTGCTCCTCCTCTTCATCTCCTGCCTTCAGCTCCATCTCCAGCATCCTTCTACCAGTAGATCCACTATCCCTCCTCTTCTTCACGGGTCAGAACCGTCTCAATCTGTCCTCTCTGACTTTGTCTCCAGGACGTCTCACCTGGACTGTCCCTCTGATGTCTCCTTTCTAATCCTGTCCTTCCTCCTCACTTCCAGAGAACATCTGAACATCTTCAGCTCTGCCTCCACCTCACCAGGTGAGTCAGGAGGACGAAGAGTGGTGTGTTATTCTTCCTGAAACCTCCCTGCTCTTCCTCCAAAAAGCCATCGTCATCGACGCCACCGTATACCCACATAGACCTCAGTGCGAGGAAGAACTGGAGTGAATTTGGGAAAAGTCGGTTGCATATTTCCATAACTAGGGGGCGCTTTATCTCTAAAAGTTTCCAGGCCATCATGTCTCAACGCTTTCATCCGATTGAGTCCAAATGTGATGCACATGAATGGATTTGAGGAGGTCTGTGTCGTATCGTGTGTTACTCTAATGTTTCCCTCACTCAGCCATACTGTGGACAGAACTTCACATTTATTCTGAGAAGTTCAATCAGGGGCATTGCCTGCACAATGCAGGGGATTGAGGACTTTTCAGGGACATACCTTTGCTGCGGGGGCGACGGCGCAGGACCAGTTTAACTTCGGGGAAAGGATTCTTCCTGAGGAAAAGTACAAATGTAGCAGAACCTCTCTGCACACAGACACAATCCTGGTCCAATCTCAGGTTCACCTGAGTCTGACTTGATTTAGATAGTTAGATAGATAGAAACTTTATTTATCCCCCAATAGGGGAAATGTTGTCATTGCAGCAGCTCCAACAGACAAATATTCTATATAATGGGACATATATGTATATATGTATATGTATATATGTGTATGTGTATCTATATATATGTATGTGTATATATATGTATATATGTATATATGTGTATGTATATGTGTATGTGTATGTATATGTGTATATATGTGTATGTGTATGTATATATGTGTATGTGTATGTATATATGTATGTATATATGTATATGTGAATATGTGTATGTGTATCTATATATGTGTATGTGTATGTATATGTGTATGTGTATATATATGTGTATATATGTGTATGTGTATGTGTATGTATATATGTGTATGTGTGTATGTGTATGTATATGTGTATGTGTATGTATATGTGTATATATGTGTATGTGTATGTGTATGTATATATGTGTATGTGTGTATGTGTATGTATATGTGTATGTGTATGTATATGTGTATATATGTGTATGTATATGTGTATTTATATATGTGTATATGTGTATGTGTATGTATATATGTGTATGTATATGTATATATGTGTATGTGTATCTATATATGTGTATGTGTATGTATATGTGTATGTGTATATATATGTGTATATATGTGTATGTATATGTGTATTTATATATGTGTATATGTGTATGTGTATGTATATATGTGTATGTATATGTATATATGTGTATGTGTATCTATATATGTGTATGTGTATGTATATGTGTATGTGTATATATGTGTATGTATATGTGTGTATGTGTATATATGTGTATGTATATATGTGTATGTAAATGTGTATATGTGTATGTATATGTGTGTATGTGTATATATGTGTATGTATATATGTGTATGTATATGTATATATGTGTATGTATATATGTGTATGTATATATGTGTATGTATATATATATATGTATATATGTGTATGTATATGTATATATGTGTATGTGTATGTATATGTATATATGTGTATGTGTATATATATATATATGTGTATTTGTATGTATAAACATACACATCAAAATACAGAAATAAAGTACATGCAAATTCAAAGAAGAAAAAAGAGTCTAATCTCTAATGGTATTTATAAATGTGAATTAAAATAGTCCCTTTATAGATGTGCATTAGTGCAATTAGAGTGAGGTTGGTTTAACTTGAGCCTGACTTGGTTTAACTTGAGCCTGACTTGGTTTAACTTGAGCCTGACTTGGTTTAACGTGAGCCTGACTTGATTCATAAAATCGGTCTGATCGGATATGGAAGTATTATTATTATTATAAACGTCGCGGTGACTCTAGGACAGAGTTCTCCGTGTTCCTCAGTCGCCTGGCAGCATTCGACGTTATTGCTGCTTTAAGCATTTACATCTGACGCAGCACTTCCTGTCCTTCAGTCCAGCCCAGTCCAAATGAACAAAATCTTAAATTTCCAGTATTGCGTAATGAGATTTCACAATATCCCGTCTGAGAACATCCAGAATACCACGTCCTGATGAAGGGAGGATGTTGCAGGCAATCAGGGGTTGGGGGATTCCACTGCAACTTCCCACACGACTCAATTTGTCTGCTTTTAAGAAAAAGTGGATGAAGGAGAAAA
>JBBDHG010000006.1:2997500-3015000 GCA_037951165.1 Lophius americanus | reverse complement strand
TTGTATACTGGAATAAGTTCTAGTAAATCAAGTAGAAGAAGTCAAATTGTTTCGAATCCTATGAGATAATAAATTGAGCGGTGAGTAAAATGGAAAAACGTTTTTTTTTGTGTAATTAGAAGAAGTATAAAATATCATTGATATATAATCAAACAATTCAAGCTTTGGTTTGGTCTATTTCTACATTAGGTAATAAAAGTAAAGGCCCATGGTGTTGTCCCCGACGACAGGGGTATATCGCAGAAAAGTCCCCAATCCCCTGCGTTGTTCAAGCAAACCCCCTGATTGAACTAAACTAAGTAAATTTGAAACTATATCCAAAAAAATACCGTTTCTCGAAATGAAAGCTCCCCCTAGTGAGTAAAATATAAACAAAAAGAGTAAAATATAAACAAAATACTATATATATATATATATATATATATATATATATATATATATATATATATATATATATATATATATAAATGAGATCGATCTCTGCGAGTTCAAATTTGGCCTTATTCAGACCGACTGTTTTTCTCCGAAACAGTTTTTTCGTTAAAAAGCTCGGCCCATTGAGTAAAATATTAAGTATTAGAGTAAATCACGATCTTTATAAGATACATATCCTCTATTCAATTCATATGCCCCGGATTTGGACCAAATCAGACAAACGGTTGAGAAATTATTCCCGGACAATTTAGCAGATTAAGCTGGGAAATAAACGACCAACCAAAATAAATCCAGTTCTTCCTCGCGCTTAGGTCTATGGGGGTGTAAAATTGAAGCGTGAAACAGTTTAAACCCTAACCCTCAAAGAGATCAATCTGGGATACATTGTGTTTTACTCTGATAGTTCATGTTTTACTCACTAGGGGAACTTTCTTTGACAAAATACACTTTTTTCAACATAAATTTTTTAACCATTGGTTAAAAACCGATTTAGTTAAAAAAAAAAGAAAAAAGAGTGCATAATAATCAACTCAAGAAGCTCTATAACGTGTAATTCATATTTGACTGGCTTTTCTTTTTGTTTTTAAAGAAATTACCGTTTGTACATTTGTAATTTGAGGGGTTCAATCAGGGGGGTTTCTTGTACAACGCAGGAGCTTGGGGACTTTTCAGGGATATACCCCTTGCTGTCAGGGCATAAGTCTAGTTGAGGAAGGTGGGTCCAACGAGTCTGGAGGTCTGGAGAAGTGGAGAATGTCATTACAAACACAAAACATTTGCAGTAAACAGAACATCAGGATGATGTCATCAACTTTAACCGATTATAGTGACATCACAGAAATGAAATAAGAGTCAGAATAACTTATCGTGTGTTAACACATTATTAAATCCACCCTGAATATTATTCCTCCTTCAAAAACAGCTCAGTGATGCTCTGTGGGTTCTGACAGAGTTCTGTCAGAACCAGCGTCAGCCGTTACTGCTACAGCGGTTCTTCTAGCGGCTTCATGCGCCGACCAGCCCAGGGCGCTCAGGACGCTGTCGCAGAATCCTTAGACCACCTAAGTAGGTTCTAACCACCACAGACCACTAAGAACCAACAACACCTGCAGTTCTGGAGATGCTCACTCCCAGCCCTCACAGTTTGTGCCGGTATTAGCGGGCCTGAGTTTAACGGATGTTCACGAGATCTCTGTCTGGTGCTCACGGTACTTTTATGCAGCACTAATCCCCCAGATGTCAAGTCAGTTAGGATTTATCTGGAAGTTCTGTTCTGGTCCGTTCCAAAGGGTAACACAGATTCGGACCACTGAGGCGTCTGACGGACCCAAAATCCACTCTCAACAAATCCACCTTACAGAGGCAAAGTGCAGTATCTGCAAAAAGTGACAAACTTAGAAAAAATAATTTCTTTTTGTTTTTCTTGCCGTTAGGTAAGTATGAAAAAAATAAAAATAAAAAGTATTCTTGGAGGTTTTGGCACCAGAGCAGCAACCCCAGCAGAAGACCCCAGCAGAAGACCCCAGCAGAAGACCCCAGCAGAAGACCCCAGCAGAAGACCCCAGCAGAAGACCCCAGCTTTCAAACGGGCATTAAACTAGGTTTCGCAAACATTCAGATACTGCACTTTGCCTCTGTAGCGCAGAAATGTCCTCGTTTAATACAAATGTCTCTGGAGGACAGACTTTTTTTTTTTACTGTTTGAGTAATCAGCCATAACATTAAAACCACCTGTCCGATATTGTGTAGGTCTGATTTTTGCTGCCAAAACCGGTCCGTGACCGTTGGTTCTGACACCTGCTATCAGCACCAGCGTCCATTTTCAACAATGTGTGCTGCAGTATCTCCTCTGTGGGGCTAGCCTTCATTTCTCATATGCATCATCATCATCATCAACATCAAAATCATCATCATCATCATCATAACCCTGTCCACCGGTTGACCTTCCTCAGAACTCTTTGGTAACGGGTTTGACATAAGGAAAACTGAAATCAAATGTCGCCCTTCGCCTCTGGCAGGCGCCGCGCCGCGTGATGACAGGATTCCTCATTTAGATTCAGAATCAGAATCAGACTAGTACGGGTCATGATGTCACGGTGGATCCATACAATCCTCTGGTTCCCCTGTTCTCCACCTCAGGGCCCACTTCACCCAGCATCTCATTGTAACCTTGTGCAGGTGTCCAGCTTCCAAACACTAAACATCGGTAACTGTTGATGCCCGTCATTGACATGAATGTCACGCAATTAACGCCGTTTCTCCCTCCGTGTCGCTCCTCCAGATCAACGTGGACCACCACATCAGAGAGAAGATTAAAATGTCGCTGACGAACCCGGGCCTGTCCTGCTTCGATGAGGCCCAGAAACAAGTTTATCTGCTCATGGAAAGAGACTCGTGGCCCAGATTCCTGCACTCCAGTGCCTACCTGGGTCACAAGAACAAATCCAGAACTCTTTGGTACTTGTAGCTGAAGAGCAAGTTCTTCAAAGCTCCAGGTTCTCTAATCATCCCTGTTGGTCCTTTCAGCTGAATGACAGTTTTATAGTTTAAAAGAGGTGAGAGGTTCATGTGAATCGACTCAAAGAGATCTATCTAGTTAGTCTACGTCATATTTTAGTCTTGTAGTTCATATTTTACCCACTAGGGGGAGATTTCTCATAGAAAACACTGTTTCAGGAAATAACTTCATAACAGTGAGTCTGATTTAGTCCAGATTTGGTTCCAGGAGCTTTATCATGTAAATATCATATTTTACTGTTGTAGTTCATATTTTACTCACTAGGGGGAGCTTCTTTGTTATTTTTCTGTTGAACGTAAAGCGCTGGGGTTTTTTTCGGGCCAAACTCTTTCATGGATGCGAATGAAGGTTTTACAGTGTAAAGGAGGTGAGAGGAGAAGATGAAGTTGGAAATGAAGCAGGACAAACGTTGCAGGAAAGAAGACGTGTGTGAGGCAGGAGGTAAAAAAAAAGGAAAGTTGTTGTTACGTTTTGAACGAGAACGTCTCGGTACGTCGGTAAGAAATGATGATTATGCACAAATTTGATTAAAGTCTTTGGATGCGTCGTCTGTATCTGTAATCTTCTTGACTATCTCCATTTTAGACTATCTCTGAATCATGAGACAGGTTTATATTTGTCTGACTGACTGACTGAAGGCCAAAAAAAAAGCTTAAAAAAAAGTCAGAGAGAAGAGTTTCCACTGCTCACTCGGCAGGGAGATTCTGGTTTTGGTCACATGGCTGATATATCCTCTAATTAGGCGCAGGGATGACTCCACACACCGGCGAGAGGGTTTACCCAACTGGAAAAAAGTAGCCCTGCCGTAACCCTTGATCCCACTCTCTGCAGTATTCCCGAGAAATGTGCCTTAAAAAGGAGTCCAGAGGCGGCTAATAATAACCCGGCGGCCCAAAGGACAACACTGGAGTCATCAGACGACCTGATGCGTAACGGATCGGCCCCAAAGAGCTGCCCTGTTAGGGGAATAATCTCATCAGACGGACGCCGTGATGTCAGAGATGCACATGTGCTTCGGTGGGAGGAAGGAGACGGACTTTGATGGAGAGACTCAAATAAAAGCATGAAACCGTTTTTTAGTTTTTTTAAAAGAATACATCTCACAGCTGGACCACTAGAACTTTTGGTGAAACCTTTGAAGCTTACTTTGATCTTTTCTGTACTGAATAAAACAAAAAACGGACTTCAGTGAAATAAGGATATAACATCTGGAGCAGAATTAGAAGCCTAACCCTCTTCAAATTCACATCTCAGAACCGGATTCTCGTTTTTATACAATTCAAACCAAATAATCAGACAAATCATAGTTTCAGCCCATTTTATGAAAAGACAAATATAGACTATAGAAATGAGAGAAAAATGCTAAATGTGGTATTTTCTGTTAATAAGAAAGTTTTATTTTCCAAGTATTTTCAATGAAATCTTTAAAAGTGATATAAAAAGAATCTAAACATGATTTAAGGTTGATTTTTAAAATGTAATAATTAATGGATTACACTATTCTGTGTATATTTTGAAGAATTTCCATTAATCATACGTTAATAATACAAAGGATCAAAAAGGAGCCGATGATAAAAGTTCCGTAAGATGTGAAGTGCATTATAAATGAAATGAATTATTATTATTATTATTATTATTATTAAAGTGACAGGACGCAGAGTTTCGTCGTCTTCAAAAGGCTGCTAGCACCAGCCAAAGAAAGTCTGAGGATGATGAAGATGTTGAAGCTCATGTGTTCATGATACAATAAATGATCAAAGAAAAATCACAACAGCAGGAATAACAAAAAAAAAACAACTACTGATCTAAGCAGATTTTTATTCTGTATTATTTTCACAGTTAATGACGGTGACAAAAAATATTTTATCATTTTCTTATCATTTCAGTTTTCTGCTTTCTTTCGCTCTTCATCTGCTGACAAACATTTTAGCTCCCCCTTAAAGTTAGACCTCCCGCCGATCTGGAATGTTTTATTATTTATTTACGTTCTATTCTCTTTGGCTTTTCCTTCCGGCTTGAAAAAGATTTTTTTTGTCTTTTTATCATTATATAATTTATAGTTGTTTTCTTATTCTACCTTTGATCATCCCAGCTGATTTTATCGCTTTTATGTTGTTTATGTTGTTTATGTTGATGCATTGTGTTTTCCCGTTGTCCCGTTTACGTTGTGAAGAGCTTCGGTCAAGCCTTGTTGTTTTTAAATGTGCTATATAAATAGAGTTTGCGATGACCTGACATTCCCACTTCCTGTCGTCATCATCTCTGTGGGCTCCTCTCCCTCTGATTGGTTCATGGACCTCCACCTGTCTGACGTCGGTCCTTTCCTCCACCCGTATTGCTGTCCTGCTCCTATTTATTGTAAAGGAACGAAAGTGCACCGTAAATTAAACTGTAATTTTCTTGGCTGACTCAGCGGTTTGCATCTCCTCCCGGCGTCTGCATGGGTTGGTGGATGGAGGGATGGATCAGGTGCGGCCATGACTCCTTTTTCACTACAGCCTTTTGTTCATCCACCTCTTTAGTTCACTGGCGTTAGGAGCCGGCTGTAACTTCCTGTATTCAAAACAACCAAACAACGTGTTTACACGATGTCAACAAACGTCCCGTCCGCCGCCGCAGATCCTTCCTGTTAACGCCATAACTCACAAACTATATCATGGATCCTTTTCAAACTTTGGACCCAAAGAGACCGTAGTGTGAGGAAGAACTGGAGTGATTTTGGAAAAGTCAGGTTGTATATTTCTGACACTAGGGGGAGCTTTATCTGCAGAATTGTTAGGCCATAGTTTGATTCATCCTAGATTTAATCCAAACTTGATGCAGATGATTTGACTTGGAGGAAGGAATTTATCTTGTATATATCGTATTTTCCTCTGGTAGTTAAAATCTTACACTCTAGGGGGAGCTGTTTATGAAAAACACAGTTTTTCGGATATAAAACCCTAACGTTTGGTTGTATTTAGTCCAAATTTCAATCAACAAAAGGAGATTTATCTTGTTAATATCATATTTTATGGTAGTATTTCATATTTTACCCACTAGGGGGAGATGTTTTAACGAAAAATGGTCATAACTAAAAAAAAAACACTTCATGGATCAACATAAAATTGTAAAACAAAATGCGCCGTAGTGCGAGGAAGAACTGGGTGATTTGGGGAAAGGTCTGTTGTATATTTCTGTAACTAAGGGGGAGTTTTATCTCCAAAAGTTTTCCAGACATAATTTCTCAAACGTTTTCCGATTTAGTACCAATTCGGTGCGGATGAATCTAGTAAAGGAGATATATGTCGTATAAATGTGTTTGTACTCCAAGAGGTCATATTTGAGTTTGTTTACGGAACACCGTTTCCCCAACTTAACCTCCTGACCTTTTGTTCAATTTAGTCCAAATTTGCATTTGAATGAAATTGACTCGATCTATCTCCTATATGTCGTGATTTACTCTAAAAGTTCATACTTTACTCACAAGGGGAGCTTTTGACGAATAACATTGTTTCTCGGACATAACTTCCTGATCCATGGTCGGATTGTTTTGCATATTAATTGACTCAAGGACATCTATTTATTGTATATTGTGTTTTACTGCAATTATACATATTTTACTCACTAGGGGGAGCTTTTTAACGGGAGTAGATATAACTTTAAAATATTGAGTTCATCTGAAAGATCCACCCGGTAGTTTCTGAGAGCCAACCACACGCAAACACGTCTCCTTAAGTAAATTGAATTAATTAGCGTCTTATGGTGTAACTGAGAATAATGGTCTCATCCAGGAGGAAGGAGAAGATAAAAACTGTTCTGGCACCATGATGGTATTTTAAAACCTGCTTCATACGTCTTTGGGTTTTACTAAAAAAGTTCTATGGGTCAGATAGTTTGCAAATCCACCCACAACAACCAGCCTATATTTGGCCTGACGGGCCGTAGTTTGGGTCCTGGAACAGAACGGTTTGAGTCTTACGTCGTCGTTTTCTCAATATTTAACCAACCCTACCATCTTTAGCAATATGAAAGGAAAAGGCTCAACCGGGCTTGAAGCGCTCCAATATGTCTGCTCATTAACTATCCGAAACCCTCCTGAAACCAAAGCCCGTTCATCATGGAGGAGTGACCGGCTGCAGGACTGTTTTCCTCAAAGTTGTGAGTCCGGCTCCATGGAAACTAAGAGGATAGAAATCATGTGGAGTGAGAGATCTGCTCCTCTTGGATGAAGTGAGGGGCCTCTCACTAAACTCTGATCCAACTCAGAGAGGCACTGCTGCTCAAGTAGGAACCAAGATTCTGTTACTTCACCGCCTCTTTCTTCACAAACAGATTCTGGTGGACTAGTGTCGTGTTTGGTGAATCAGTACAGAGGAATGGACGTTTTGTTTCCTGTATCGTGAAAGCAGAAGTTCAGAAAAGCTGTACCAGCAGGAAGTCCAGATTGAGTGTTTCCAGCCCACCATGTTTTATTGTTTGTTTACAGTTTTTAGCTTTAATAAAAGGGCTCCTACTATTCCCGTATCCAAAGGACCAATGATGGTCACTTACACACTCCACTACTTTACTGCAGTATTCTACTATCAATGTCAAAGAAAGGAAAAAACACACAGCAAAAAATCCACCAATGTCCTGTATTGAAAAACATTGTTTTTCAAAAAGAAAAAACTCCCTCTAGTGAGTAAAATAGGAACTATTAGAGTAAAGTCCAATATATCCAAGATAGATCTCCTCGAGTCAGTTCATATGCACCAAATCTGGACTTAATCCGACCAACGAGACCAAATTATGTCCTGACAATGTCGGAGGTAAAGCTCCCCCTAGTGGCAGAAATATATACAACTGAACTTTCGCAAAAACAATCCAGTCCTTCCTCGAATTAAAGTTTATGCTGGTATAAAGTTTTGATTCATTTGAACCAACCTGGGACTAAATTGGACCAATGGTTGTGAAAATATGGCCCACCCTAGTGTTGGACTTTTCCCCGAAACAATCCAGTTCTTCCTCGAGGTCTATGTGGGTGTAAAGTTTGAAAATGATTCATGACACAGTTTCTGCAAACAGGAAGGATCTGCGGCGTCTGCAGCGGAGGCGGCGGTGATGACGATTCCAATAAGAATAGAGCCAGCTCTTTAAAAAAAAATTGAGATACAGGAAATACCACAGTCCACTTCCTGTGTTTGGTCTCATCGTGTAGAACCACCTTCATAAAAATTAGCCTGTTTTGTGAAACGCTTCTTTAACAGGCGCATTAAATATCCCTCTGTAATCACGGCGAAGTCGCTCGAGGTTTTAACGGGCAGATATTTCATTTCGCAATCAAGGTTTTTCACGAAAAAGTCATCCGACTCAGACTTGGATGGCTCAACCTTTGAGACAAGCGTGTGCTGGCAGGATCAGGCAGCTCCGTGAAGACGTCAACCAAGCAGAACACGTTAACCAACTTTATTTCCTATTACAAAATCGGCCGCGTTTATTTCAATCTTCATATATTTGTGGGTGTCACAAATAAATGAGCTTTGTGTCCAGCGCCAGCACTATGGTCAGTAATCAGACTACTCTGGGATTTGTCCTGATATGTGACGAAGGTCTGACATGGGGCAATAGTCTTCACACAGACTCCGCCTTTTTTTTTTTTGTTCACGGCTACAATCGTTACCATGGCGGCAGACAGGAAGTGAGTACTGTCGACAGCACATCGTTGGTACACAACGTCACACCCGGGGTAACTTTCCCATCGGTCTGGATCCGGCAGGATCCGGCATGACTCTGTGGGGTCTACATGACACAAGAACATGACAGGAACAAGAACATGTGAAAGGGCAGCTTTCTGTCCACATTGTTTTTATCATTCTTTTTAATGCCTCACTTTTTAACCCTTTAATGTCCCGCTTCACCGTTTGGTTCAGCTCATTTTGAGTGAATCTGTTTCGGACTGAAAAAAGTGAGTGAATCTGTTTAGAATCTGACCCAGTAGCAGCCTGTATATGTTAAAGAGTAAGGGGCCAAGTACGGAGCCCTGGGACTCACCATAGGCCAAAGGGAAGCCTTAAGACTTATTAAACAATAAAAGTCTAATAAGGGTCAAATGGTTTTGTAAAGGTTGAGCTAACCTGTTTAAAGTGAACTGTTTTATATGAAATGATGAAATACTTTTATAAATCCGATTCTTTCTAAATGTTTGAAACACCCTTCACCAAACAATTTATCATCGTATGGTAAATTTAGCGTGTCTAAGATATTACATTTAGAGGTGCCCCTAATAAAGAAATCATTTCGCCATAGTCTTTTTTCTTGGTGAAAAAGGATGTTAAACCTTGTTTGGTGGGAAGAAGAGGAAGTCCTGGTGGCATCAGAGGGTGGGCGGGGCGACCGTCTGACAGATTCAGTCGGATATCTGATTTTCTGATGCTGGTGTTTTTAGTGACCTGCTGATCCTACATTTATTTTTCCATCAGTTTATCACTTAAAAGAAAAACTTCTGTGGGCGGGACGTTGACAAAGAAGCGCTGTGGTCCGTAGAAGTAAATCAGCTTCTCTTCTATAAGTCTTGGATTCTATAAAAGAGCTATATTTGAATCAGTAATTGAATGTTTTTACTGAAATAGACGAGGAACACACTACTTGTCTTAATGTAATTACGCTGTAATCAGATCTTCAGCACCGTCCTAGAAACTGGCTCTGTGATAGCGATATGCTACGTTTGCATAACAATAATAGTTATATAACATCTAGCAATAACTTATGGGGAAATACTATACAATAATAATAATAATTAAAAAAAAAAGAATAAATAATAATAATAATAATAATAATAACAACAATAATCATCATCATGAGCATCTTGTGATCAGTGGACATCCAGCAGGTCCACAGCAGTAGAACCAGTCACCAACCATGTGACCTTACAGGGCGAGAAAACACAAAGACTCCAGGGAAAAAGTCAAGTTAGTAACATGCATTAATCCAGTAACATGCATTAATCCAGTAACAGGCATTAATCCAGTAACATGCATTAATCCAGTAACATGCATTAATCCAGTAACATGCATTAAACCATTTAACATGCATTAATCCAGTAACATGTTTTAATCCAGTATCATGTATTAATCCAGTAACATGCATTAATCCAGTAACATGCATTAAACCATTTAACATGCATTAATCCAGTAACATGTTTTAATCCAGTAACATGCTTTAATCCAGTAACATGCATTAATCCAGTAACATGCATTAATCCAGTAACATGTATTAATCCAGTAACATGCATTAATCCAGTAACACGCTTTAATCCAGTAACATGCTTTAATCCAGTAACATGCTTTAATCCAGTAACATGCTTTAATCCAGTAACATGCATTAATCCAGTAACATGCATTAATCCAGTAACATGTATTAATCCAGTAACATGCATTAATCCAGTAACACGCTTTAATCCAGTAACATGCATTAATCCAGTAACATGCTTTAATCCAGTAACATGCATTAATCCAGTAACATGCATTAATCCAGTAACATGCATTAATCCAGTAACATGCATTAATCCAGTAACATGCATTAATCCAGTAACATGCATTAATCCAGTACCATGCATTAATCCAGTAACATGCATTAATCCACTAACATGCATTAATCCACTAACATGCATTAATCCAGTAACATGCATTAATCCAGTAACATGCATTAATCCAGTAACATGCATTAATCCAGTAACATGCTTTAATCCACTAACATGCATTAATCCAGTAACATGCATTAATCCAGTAACATGCTTTAATCCACTAACATGCATTAATCCAGTAACATGCATTAATCCACTAACATGCATTAATCCACTAACATGCATTAATCCAGTAACATGCATTAATCCAGTAACATGCATTAATCCAGTAACATGCATTAATCCAGTAACATGCTTTAATCCACTAACATGCATTAATCCAGTAACATGCATTAATCCAGTAACATGCTTTAATCCACTAACATGCATTAATCCAGTAACATGCATTAATCCACTAACATGCATGAAGACACTGAGAGAGTCTAAACCTATAGCAGCATAGCTAAGAGCTAGTTTATGCCAGCCTTAATTATAAACTTTATCATAAAGGAAAGTTTTAAGCCTACTTTTAAATGTAGAGAGGGTCTCTGCCCCCCGAACCCAGATTGGAAGATGGTTCCACAGGAGAGGAGCCTGATAGCTGAAGGTTCTGGTTCCCATTCTACCTCTGGAGACTCTTGGACTACCAGTAACCCTGCATGCTGGGAGCGCAGAGTTCTGATTGGACAATATGGAACTATGAGTTCCTTCAGATACGTTCATCAGTCATCATGATCCCTAAAGTAGAAATAAAGCTCGGCCTAAGCTGTCGTCACCCGACAGCAAGTGTATTTTTTCATTTTTTAGTTGAAAAAAAAGAAGCTCCCCTTAGTGAGAAAATATGAATAATTACATTGATATGTGATAGACAAGATATCTCTCCTCAATTCGATCACATGTACCAAATTTGAAGTAATTCGGACCAACGCTCTAGAAAAGATCGTCCGATAATGTTTGGTCATAAAGCTCCCCCTAGTGGGAGAAATATCCCCGACTTTCTGGGGATGTAGTTCTCAAATCTCTACCCTCGGAGGTTTTACATCCGAGTCCTGTCCTACTCCCAAACATCAAGACTTCCGTTTGGGTTCAGCCCTGTGGAGCCCGACGTCATGCCAGCGTAATCCACGCCCAGCAATGTTTTGGGTTTAGCATGTTAACAGTCGTAGGTCATAGGTCATAGGTCACAGGGAAACATCATCACGGTAAAGCTTATTTCATTTGGTCCATGCGGACTGAGCTGGGTCGGCAGACCTAGATCATGACACTGAAACCGGTCTTATGGGGCAAAAGGTCATTATATATACGTAAAGACTCGTAACTCTCATGGGGTTCCTCTGAACAATGAAAGGAGTCGGATTAAGAGTTCTGGGCATGGCGCCGGTGGTGGGGGACCTCCGAGACTTGTCGGGCTGATGAACCTGAGGTCCGAGTGGGAGGAGAAGCGTGACAGGTGGGTCTTTCTGTCTGAACATTGAAGATAGTAAAAAGTTTTATCTCCGTTGATTCAGGATGGACCGCCGCCCTCCGAACTGATGACCTCCTGAATACCTAAACATGAAGACGCGTCACGTCGTAGGTAAAGATGACTTAAAGTGACTTTGACATGTCAGCTTCTTTGGTGCTTTGGCGGAGAACCCTGGTCCGGACCTTGGTTCGGAGTGAAAGCAGCCCCAGATAAGATTCAGGAATAGAAATCTCAGGATGTTGGCACATGGAAATTCCCACAGCTTTTATTAAAGTTCCAATCATCTGCGTAAGCCGCAAATCCAAAGCCAAAAAAAATATTTGCTAGCGCAACATGGAGTTGAAAAAGAGTCGGTGCTCAAATGGTCGGTTCTGTCCGTCAGCGGCCAAGAAACTGTCCAGTCAAGTTCTCACACCACAACTGGAACTCTGGCCAGACCGGTTATTTCTCTTCACCCCTGTCTGGTCCTGGTCCATCCAACATCAAACAGGCCTCGGCGTCGTATGAGTCAGTGTTGGCGTTGGAAGGCGGGTTCATTGTGGTAGTAGTTCAGACGGCGGGTCAAACAGCTGTTTGAGTTGGAGGCGGGCCTCAGACACAAACGTACAAACTCAGGTCACTGATGTCAGCTGTGACGCGTCAATAATGACAATAATGTGATATCTGCACTTACCCTTCAGCCATTTGTCTTCATTTGTTGTTGAAACCAATCAGCCATAACATTAAAACCACCCCCTTAGTTTACTGTGTAGGTCCCAGAACAGCTCTGTGATGTCACATCTTTCCATCACAACCATCCGTTACCTTCCTAGCAGCAGGTTTTGCACCAGAATAATAATAATAATAACTCACTGATGAGATCTTAACTGAAGGCCATCTGAAACAGTAAAGGTTCTGAAGCTGTTTAGTTAAGTTTTGGGTCAGATCTGTGAATTCAGTAGGGGTAAAGATTAGGATTGGAAACTCTGAGCTCTGGCTGCCCATGACCCACTTGTTCTTCCTTAGACCCCTCTGGCGGGCCCTAACCACTACAGAATGAAGAAACCCCAGCAGCCCTGGAGGTGTTCTGACCCAGTCGACCGACCATCACAAAGCCACCCGAGATCCGTATGCTTGACCCTTTACCCATCGTCCAACATAAACATCAGCACAAATTGCTGCTTAATAAATCCCACCCCTTGACAGTTGCCATGGTAACCAGCTTTGAGATGTTAAGCTGACGTCATATGTGCTTGGTTCCAAAGTTAGAACCCTGTAGTACCTGTTTGGGTTTGTCCAGCTGTTGTTTATCAATTCATCTGGATTTGAATTTACAAGTTTAATATCATTGTATCATGGAAAAAGTCGGGTGTATTATGGAATCGTCATCGTCGCCGTCGTCATTTTCAAATACAACATCCACTTAGACCTTAGTGCGAGGAAGAACTGGAGTGATTTTCAGAAAGCTTGGATAGTCAGAAAGTTTTCAGTCCATCATTTTTCAACCGTCGGAGCGTTCTTCTCCAGGTTTGTTGCATATGAATCCGCATGTGGAGATTTGTCTCCTATATATATATATATGTCATATTTAACTCTGGTAGTTCGTACTTTACTAACCAGGGGGAACTTTTATACAAACATAACTCAACATTGAATTTGAGGAGTTCAATAAGGAGGTTTGTGTAACGCAGAGGAAGGGGGGTATTTTCCTGTGGACATACATACTAATTGTTTTCTCCCGTACTTTTGGTTAGAAAGAAACAAATCCAACTCCACATGTCATATATGAATAAGGTCTGACACTGTGATTTGGTGGCAGCCTTACGTTCTATGAGGACATTTGATAAAACGCTCCGTCTCTTTCTACCGACCACATAAGACTTTAAGTCACCCGTTTGACCATGTAGGAATATGACATGTAGGAATATGACATTCTGACACTCTCTGACTTCCTGTTGCCTGATTGCTCACTCTGTGTGGAAACCCATTTGCTCTTTCCTCTTTCTGGATGGTGTTGAAAACAATTTACGCCACTTTTTTGCAAAATTGCCTCTAATAATCTAAAGAAGCTGCGTAAATAATCCTTCTCACTTTTGCGTACAGCCTGCGAAAGACACAATTTGCCTATCGCTGTTACAGTTAGTCTGATTTGCTTGTGAGCCATTAGACCAGACGTAATGTGAAGGCATCCCGGGAGGAGGAGGAGGAGGAGGAGGAGGAGGAGGAGGAGGAGGAGGAGGGAGGGAAGGATCTGCAGCAGGAAGGAAAAAATGAAGCAGAGAGACATAATAGGGAGTAAGTCTTCAGGAGGAGGGAGGCATGCAAGCAGTACAGCGTGTGTTCTTTCCAGCGCTGAGGTAGGAGGAGAGGAGGAGGGAGGGAGGGAGGGAGGGAGGGAGGGAGGGAGGGAGGGAGTGAGGGAGGGAGGAAGGGGTGCTTCCTCTTCAGTTTGAGCCGAGCTGCTGATGTATCCCAGCAGCCCCGGTCCGTAGCAACAGACGACCTCGGTATAAAAAGGCGCGCCGCAGGGGGAACCCTCCTAAGTATCTCTTAGCCTCAGCATGAGCAGGACGGGGGGGGCGGCCCGATAAAGAGGACTTAACAAAACGATGCCAAGCCCAAACGCCGAGCCTCTCGACACAACGCTCTTCATCATGGACCGCGATGATAGGAGGAGAAACAAGAACATGTGAGTCCAACATCCACGGATCCTCTTTTACTTCATTTATCTATCTTTACAGTTTCTTCCCCCCCCCCCCCCGACCCCTCAGACACGACAGCGAGACCGCGGATGCTTCATGGCATCTCCTTACAAATAGTCCGACTTGAGTCCCACCGCGTGTTTTTCTCTCCTGATTACCGACATGCCAATCATTCCTGCGCTGATTTAACCGCGGTACGTCCAGCAGGGATGCATTCACACGTTTCTTATCTTCCTCCACAGCGGAAAGAACTTCATGTGCCGACTCCAGTGCATGTTCTCGCACTCGTCCGGCTCGGAGAGGTAAGGAGACTCATGGAGTGTTTTAATGACGTTTTGGTTCTGAGACATCCGGGCCGGCCGCTACCAATTCCATCTATGGCCTCATGAAAAGGATTGGGACGAAGGAGAGACGGCGTGTTTGCTTTGGCGCGGCGCACACGCGCGCTAACATATCTGTGTATGTTAGCGCGATGGAGAACGGGCATCCCTTCTCCATCGGAGCGCGTCTGCATCCCGGCGGAATCGCCCCAGCTTTATTTGATCCACATTTGATGTGGGTTGATGAATCTAACTCTGGTTCTCTCCCAGCAGGCTAAGTTTAGAAGATACCCAACAATGGTCACAGTCACTGGAAAGACTTCTGGAGTCTAAATGTAGGTTGTTGTTTTTTTCTCCCCCCCCCCCCGGGGATGAGAATACTGCCACAACAGCAGCACTGTTGGCAAGAATGGGTTCTTTTTGAAGGGGATTATTGACTTCATGCTTTGGTGTCTTTTCCCCAGATGGGCTCGCCACTTTCCGCAACTTCCTAAAGTCCGAATACAGCGATGAGAATATCGAGTTCTGGCTCACCTGCGAGGATTACAAGAAGATCAAGTCTTCATTCAGAATGTCCTCGAGAGCGAAGAAGATTTACGAGCAGTTCATAAAAGCAGAATCTCCTAAAGAGGTAGGAACTCCTCCTACGCACTCGGGCGCAGACCGCCGCGTGATCGCTACATCAGATTTGAAAAATGAAGCTACATCCTGAGTATTAAGTAGAAAAAGATGCCAGCTGAAATGTTTAATCTCTCTGGTTCTTGGCTCGGGGGCCCTCATTCCTCTCTATCTGCCTCATTCCAGATCAACATCGACTATTACACCCGGGAGCAGATCAAGAGGAACGTCAGGACTCCCAGCGTGCACTGCTTCGACGACGCTCAGAGGATAGTATTCGGCCTGATGGACAGAGACTCGTACCCGCGGTTCCTCCGATCGGACATTTATAGGATTCTCCTTGAAAACCTGGTTGCTGACGCCACCAAAGGATGAAGGCGCGCTCCAAGGGAGGGAGAGAAAGAGAATAAAGCCATAACTGGAACGTCTGCGCTCGAGGAAGAGCTGGCAGACACAAGAGGAAGGCGGGTCGGCCGGGGGGATATACGGACGCCAGCAGGGGCCTCGCTTCTGGATGCCGCCACTAGAACCAGAGACAAACTGCGCCTTAGGCCCAAACCCGGGAGAACCCCCACACCGAGGACTACCTAACAAGGCCTTAGCCTTGACGATGATAGCTCTAGCATCTTTGCACTGGATCTTTATCGTGTGTCAGTAATGAAACACTTTTGGCGTCGAGGGAATCAGCGAGGCGAGCGACGCCCACTCCCGACCGCATTAGCATAGCAGGCATCCGCCCGCCGCTGCTCTTCTTCGCCTGGGTGTTTCCTGTGTAGATAAGGAAAGAGGATGTAATATGCAACGGTTACACCCGGTTGGTACTGTTTGTGTGTGTGTGTGTGTGTGTGTGTGTGTGTCTGTGTGTGTGTGAAACAGAGAGAGAGAGGCAGAGGTAGCTTCACAGCAGCACTGACACGTGACGCTGTCTCAATAGTAGTTGGTCAATTATCTCATGACAGCAGTGAGGAAGGACCAGAGGACGCCCCCAGTGGCGTTCTGAGTGACGGCTGCTGCTGGAGCATCTCTGGAGCGATCTGAGGGCGTGTTTACACTTGGAGTTTGGTTCTCCTGGTTCTCCTGGTCCAGAACAAAGCAGGAATATCTCCAATATTCTTTAGAAATACAGGAAACCTGCACTTTACATCGAGACTACCTTTAAAAGAATGTATAAATGATTTATAATGAGTTTATAAATGATGCTTATGAGTCATTATTAAGGTTTGTAAACTGATTATAACATTACTATCAATTCATTCAAGTGGGTCACTATTTGGCGACATCGAGATAGCAGTACAGATAAGTGGGCTCACTATTTGGCAAGCATCAGGTCCCTGATGTCCTTCATATCCGATGAGTACCGTCTTAAAAACGTGATCAGAAGACTTTGGACCGGCCATTTATGAATCCTTAATGAGGAGTGTCTTACTGTAAAGTGGTGCCGAAATACACGTTAGGTTTGTACGCCTTAAACGTTATCTGAACATAGTCTAACACGAGGAAGAACTGGTGAGAATAAACGGGCTGAAACCTGGGGCTGGTGCCGACTCAAGGTCGGCGGGCCCCTTTGTTGACGGGAGAGAGGGTTGAGGAGACAAGCCTGCATGAGGAACGTAAATATGTTCAACGGATTTTTTTTGTTTGTTTTTTTTCTTTATTTGTCTCATTTTATTCTTTATTTTTTTCTGGTTTTCTTTTTTCTGTTTCCTTTTTCCTCTTTGTTTTTTCATTCCTTGTTGCACACTCATATGAAGGGTTAAGAAGGGTCTTTGGTCCGTTCTCCGTTCACGCAGTAGAAGCGCATCATGTTGAGTTTGTTTGTTTGTTTGTTTGTTTGTTTGTTTGTTGGGCGCTGTGCTTCTAAAAACTGATGCAGATCTATTT